>JAXBDA010000534.1:0-80737 GCA_036023075.1 Gaultheria prostrata
AAAAAATAGTGCACGGAGCAGGCTTTTTCTTGAAACAAGTGCATGCACTCCTTTCTGAACTTTTTCTTTTTGACTAATGCACCCAAAGACCCAGAAAAGAAAAAAAGAACACCTTCCTTCTTGTTTTACAGTTGAACCGACAAAAAAAAAAAAAACGAAAACAGAGAGAGAGAGAGAGAAGAGTAGCAGCTTACCAGACAGAGAGACGGCGACGACGATGTCGAGTGAAGATTCTTCGATTAGAGGTGAGCCGATCGACGAGCAGTGGTGATGATCGACGAGTGACGAGTAGTGGTGATGATCGGAGAAGAACTGAGGTCGGAGAAGATGCTCTGATTCCGTTTCCCTCTCTCTCTCTCTCTCTCTCTATCGATCTCTCTCTCCATGTACCCATTTTCGTACCCATTCCTGTACCCAGGAAGTACCCTCCTGTACCCGGAACAGTGCAAAAGTACCCGGTACGTTTTTGCCGTACCCGGTACGTATTTTTCCGTACCCAGCCGTACGCGTACCCGTACCCGGTACTCGTACGGCGACGTTTTGGCCGTACCGGTGCTTCATAGGTTTTCTCCATGTGGGTCAGGGCCTACATCTAAAAAAAATAGGAAAAATAATAATTTACACTGACGTACCCAACCGTACCCGTACCCGACTTTTTTTTATTTTTGCCGTATTGCGTACCCGTACCCGTGCTTCCTAGGCTGCTGTGCATGTTCTTGAAATCGAAATGCCAAACCACAGTGAATACATAGCTTCGTTGATGTTAAATCAACTCGTAGTAAACTAACACTAGGCCAAAAATTTCCTAATGTGAGAAAGCATATAGTTCGGGATTAGTACAAGAACTCTCAAAAAATAAAGACAGAGCAACAAATCAACTCTCAGTCAAGAACACTTCATGAAAGACACACCATCAGCCATCTATAAAAACCTTGCAACGGATCCGACAACATATAGACCGCAATTTGATAGGAAGGTCTCAAAACTGATGCAAATATGCAGGGTTTACTACAATTAAGGACAAAAAAGTACCTAAAATATTTCCTTTTAGAGTGATTATTGGACTCCAAGAGAATGAGCAAAATTCACCCAATAGTTAACCAGAAATTAGAAAACTAAGGACATAAACTCAGTTAAATCAATTCAACAAGACTACAACCCTATCTGTTCAGGAGAGAGAACTGTAAAAATCAGAACTTTCTTCCATGAAATGTCAATAAAAGGCGTTTTCACAGCATATCTTACATATATTCCAACACACAAATATAAACTCTTTAATCTAATTCACAAGATGCATATATAAAACTATACCGACAGTAGCAGCAACAAACAGAAAGATCAACGTTCAACAAGCTTGATTACTCAAATTCAACGGTCAAGGGAAACTAGGCACAAACCTCATGGTCACAATCCACAAGCTGTTGTTCACTGAGGCTCACAAGCTTTCCAGTAGCAAGATAATGAGCTCCTTCCAACGCCCCGGTTGTGCTAAAAGACCAGCACGATCCACAAGATCCCTAATTTCCCAAAATCACAAACACAAACCACTACAGTCAGTATCACATACATCAATCACGAACACAACACTGTTGGAATTTAACTTTAAACTCAAACTGTTAGTTTGTTTTGCTGAGTCATGCAACTTCTTTGCAGATTTTTAGGGACTCAGTTTGTTTTATTGGTTAAGGTAGTGCCATAAAAATAGGTATTGTGAATATTTTCTTTAGGCTAAAGTTCAAAAATCAATAAAAATTCCTTTCTTTCTTCCATTGTTTTCTTGCTATTTTTTATCCTGGTTTTGGAAATTAAAGACTTCATTTTTAATTTCCTACATCACATCTATGCTGGCTATGTGAAGCCTGATTCGGTCTTGTTGGGGCTTGCTGAGTATTCGGGATTCGATAACAAATTGGAAAACCACGTAAAAATCTCTATTTGTGTTTTGTTTTCATCATTGTCCTTCACGCGTTGTGCGATCGGTAGTCTAGCTATTTATGCAACAACATATACATATCTAAAGGATCGACACATATACCTGATCTTTGACGCCGGTGACGGCGCCGTGATCGCGCCAATCGAAGTCAGTAGGAAGATCGTTCGTCGGCAAGATTGGTGCCTTCTCAGCATCAGAAGGGAGCTTAAACCGCCGCTTCAGCCCGAGAAAGTTCCGCCTGAACTCGGACGGAGTAAGGTCGGTGAACTTGGTGACGCCATGGACGGCGGTGGGGTCGAGCTTCTGGTTGCGCTTGGCGCGGCGAAGGTTAGCCTTGAAGACGGAGAATCTGTAATCGTGCTCCTCCTGGGTGGGGTAGGATTTGGCGTACTTGGTTTTGAAGAGGGAGAAGTGGTGGTCGGCGTTGAGGAGAGGGTCGTCGTGTTGTGGCGATACTACTTGTTGGATTAACAGATCGTCGGAGTCAACGGCGACGGATTCCTCCGCCGCGCAGAGGAGGGGGAGGAGGAGGAGGAGAGGGAGGAGAGAGAGGCGGTCCATTTGATGAGAGAGGGTGTATTTGTTGATCTCAGTGGTCGTCAAAGTTTATAGTGAAATCAGGTAAAGTGGTGGGCCCGTTGGAGGAAAAGAAGAAAAGCAAGTGGTGGGTGGGAATGGGCCGTTGCGATGGTGACACGTGTTTGGATGCTATTGCGGATTTTATCTGGTGAAAGTTGAATTGGAGCTACGAACAAAACGAAGAGAATATCACACTGGCCAATTTCTTGGATTTGAATTTTGTTGGGATGCTAATAATTGTCGAGGGATGAGAAATGTCTATTAAACCCTTGCGTGTTCAACTTTTTTTTGTTTTCTTTTTTTCTTTTTTGGGTAGAAAAGGAGCATATTACTATAAATTAATACAAAGGTCTTGTTAACGTGTATTCAATGGACACATAATAAGCACAGAAATAAATAAATAAAATATACATTTCAATATACATTTTATATTTTTCAATACAGTTTCACAAATTCCTATATACTTTTCACACATTTTAATAAAAAATTTCAACATTAACATGTGCACAAGCTTCTTACGCACATGTTAGAGCAAGCACACAAGACTAGGCAAACATTTGCTTTTGGCTATTTTACCTTCCAAAAGCACCAAATCCATGCCACACCAGAGGAGGCCTTTTGCCTTTGGCGGCTGTGGCTAGGCATGTTTGTCCAGCCACTGTGCACAAGACTTTGGTTTTTTTTTTTTTTTCTTCTCTCTCTCACCCCCTCTCTCACACACACCCTCCTCCTATGGGGTCTACTACACATTACGTTTTAATATTTAATAGAGATAGAGAGGAAAGTAAAGAGTATTGGTGGAATGTGAGAAAAAATATGGATAGATAAAATAGAAAATATGCATTGTTCACAAATATTTTTTGCTAGTGACCGGTGCACTTGCTCTTAGTATTTTCCTTAAGTACAAATATCTAGAACCACATCCAAAATGTATATGCAATTACACACACGAATAAATATGTTAAAAAAGGGATAAAGGAAAGAATATAGCACCGATAGGGGCCCAACTTCGGAATATTATTAGTAACGCTCTCACATATATAATATGTGTTCCATACATGTATAGGTCCGATCTCATGTGAGAGAGGCATGACACTATTAAAATTTGTTTAGATCGAAGACTGAAAAAAAAAAAAATTCTCTCTTTAACAAAGGGACTGTAAGCTGAGATGGCCATTAAAAGTCTTGACTTTCGACATATAAAACTGTTAATTTCTTGTCTTTACGTGAAGTTTTGTACTCCCTCCCTCCAATTAATTTGTATTATCTTTTCTGTTTTGTCCCTAAGTCCAGTCAATAATTACTGTGACCAATTTTTGTGGGGTTGTTCAAAAAAAAAAATTGTGGGGCTACTTTGTTATATGAAACTCAAAATATATGTAATATGGATCTTATTTGACTGATATCAATTAGTTTTATTATACAAATTTTTCAAAATCATAAGAACCGTCATAAAATAAAAGATAATGGACAAGACAATTAAGATGGAAAAAGTATTTTTTAAGGGTAAAACTGGAAAATGACCTTGTTTTGATAAATATTTTTAGAAATAGGACAAGTATTTTGAGACATCCCAAAATGAAAAAAAAAAAGGACTAACAATTTGGGACGAGAAAATAGTAAGTACGTAACTTTCCCTTACACTTCATGGATTCTGAATCTTGAGTTTTGAGTGAGTGGATTGAAAAAGAGGAGCATTACACGCTATAAAAGCAACACAAATATTGATAGAGACATGCATAGTTTGATTTCTCTCATAAAAGGAAAAAGGCCATAAATAATGACATTAGCCTATGGTGTGATTCTCATACTCTTCGTACTTATAAACGAAGAAACCACGCACATTGGAACTCAAGACCAAACTATAACATGTTTGAATTTTTGTGAAGAATTACTTAGATATATTTGTACCAAAATAATTGTGAATTGTTAGTGACCACCTCTTTTTTTTTAAAATTCAGAATCTGCCCAAAGGGCTACAAACACCCCCTTCCGTTGGGAAGAATAGTCCACGACTTTCGGGTTATCCATATAGATTGGGAAGAATCCTATCGAGTACGAGAAAGCACTACCCATAATGGGTAGAGAAAGTTCCACACGGGAAACATAGATCTTCATAAATGGAGAGATACAAGAACAAACCAAAAAGGAAAAACAACATCAGTGAACTCCGGTCACAGAAAACAAAATAGACACTAAACACGAGTAAACCAACTCCCCACCGTCACAAATAGCCCGCTTCCTGCCCAACCACGAGCCTCGACCCACAGCTACACACCACAATCCACCATCGACCTCTTATTGATCCACCATCAACCAAAGACACCATGTCAAGCAAGAACTCGATGGAAGCCATGTAGAAAAAGGAGGCAATGGTAGAGAGGCTTGTGATAACCCACATGTGGCCTCTCCTCAAAACACCGGCACCACAACCAGCAAAAACTCGATAGAAGTAACAACAGAGAATGAAACGATGGCAGTAGAAGGCTTTTGGTAATCAATTAGGAAAGATGACGGAATGAGAGTAGTGGAGGATGAATACGAGATCTAGAATCGGAAGAGGGAATCAAACAAGAGGGAAATCTTCCCCTCCTGCTGCCGCGAAGGGTTGTTAAACCCTGGGGGAAGGTTTTCTCACAATTTGAAATGTTGTAACACTAGTCATGACCACCTAACTAAAGATTTTTTTGTCATGTGTATTCTTGATTACATACGTTTTAACTACTGATCATTTATTGTGTGGTGTTTATTTGATTGTAGTCATTTTGCCTATATATGTGTGAAATCAGCTCGGTTTGGTTCATATTTGGTTGATTTACCAACTGAATAAACTAAACCGACTAGAATTTTGCAAAAACAAAATTGGACTACGTATGGGTTTGGACTAGAAAGCTAAGCAAATTCAATCCGAAGAATAAAAAATGGAAATTGATATTGGTTCTCCCCAAATTGTTAATGACACTATAAAAAGGGAATGTCAATATCAAATCTATATAGGAATTGATATTGGCAATATGCTTTTAGAGTGCTATTAATAATTTGGGGAGTGTCAATATCAGTTCCCTAAAAAAATACTCTGGTGGGGTTGGGCCTAAGTAGTAAACTAAAATTTTCTTACTTTTTAGTGCTTTAAATGTTTGTACTCATGTGTTGAGTACAAGAATTTAAATCACAAAAAATAAAAAAGTTTAGATTACTACTTTAGCCAAAACAAGTCTCTATCTTTAAGATTGGCTCCTGCAAATGGATTTAGCTTCGAGACAATGTTGGCGGAACCTGACCCAGTTATGGGCCAAGATAAAATGAAAGGAGCAAAGCACCGGCCGGTCCAGTGTTTGGATGGGATACACGCCCAGTTCCACCTGGAATTGGAAAAAGTACCCCTAGGTAGGGGTGTAAACGAGCCGAATCGAGCCGAACCCTGTTAGATTCGGGATCAGTTCGTTAAGGTATAAGTCAGGCTCGAGTTCGGCTCGGGTTCGATTCGAGCCCTAACAGTTGAGCTCGAGTTCAGCTCGTAAAAAATTCTCAAAGCTCGGGCTCGGCTCGTCAGGGCTCGTTAAACTCAAACGAGCCGAATCGAGGCTTGAATTCAGTTCGCTCGAATTCAGTTCATCGTTTTTTTTTCCCCTGAATTAACAGATCCATATTCCCTAATTCTGGACAACAAAGGGAAAAAACAAAAAAACAAAAAAAATGCCATAATGCTTTGCTCCAACGAAAAAAAAAACCTGGGGAGAAATTCATCCAAGAACATGAATAAAAATCAGCCATCATGCTTTGCTCGATGAAACATGCAATCAAATATGTGATTTTTAAAAACTAAACCCACAAAACTCTACACTTTGTTTTTGCAAAGATAGATCGAGTAAAAAAATGAAATAAGATGTTTACTAAGATCAACTGAAGAGACAAGGCACTGAGTCGGTGGGTCGGTGATGAAGATCAAAAGGCGATGTGGAGAGGCGGAGAGAGGAGGTGGGGGCGACGAGGAAGAAGCGGTGTGGACTTGTTGATGCGATGTGGAAGAAGGGCGGCGGTGGAAAAACCTAACTGATACTGAGAAGTAGTGAGAGCTGATCGCTGAAGAAATTTGGGGGAAAAGAGTATATCTTATTAGTTATATTACATACATACACCCCTGAAGTATGCTATATTAATAAATATATTCCCAAAGTTTTATTAATTATATTTTAACCCCAGGTTCGCGAGCCTAATCGAGCCGAATATTGTTAGGCTCAAGTTTGGCTCATTTATTAAACGAGCCTAAAATTGTTGTTCATGTTCAGTTCGTTTAGTAGACGAATCGAACTCGAACGAGCTCTTACCGAATCGAGCCTCGAATAGTTCGCGAACGGCCCAGTTCATTTACAGCCCTACCCCTAGGTAACGCCTTCTGTTTGCTCCGTCTTTCTCTACCCACCCCACGTAGGCATTCCCAAGTGTCTAAAAATCCTAAGGTACCCTATGAAAATGCATAAACCTGAACCTTAGGGTACCTTATGAAAATACCTAAACCACAAAACCTTATAATAAGAAAGTGCACCATAAACCTAAACCCTAGAGTACCCTATGAAAATGCATAAACCACTAAAACCCTATCATAGGGAAGTGCACCCTAAATCTTAACCCAAAAAAAGAGTGATTTAGCTTAATGATAATTAAAAAAAATAACTTACTTTAATGAATACACCATAGGATGGAATCATAATGACGTAAAAAATCTGGTGAGTGGTTTTCGGGATGTTTTTTAGGACGTAAAAAGTTTTCCAATTCTAGTAATATAATACAAGAAATACAAAGGTCATAATATTTTAAAAGGGCTTTTTGGGTATTATATAAAAGACATGATGTAATCATAAGTATTCAAACTCTATAGGATGGAATCATAATGACATTATTGATATAGAATGTCTAATTAACTCTCCCATGATAAGAGAATTTTAATTAGGCATCCTGTTTGGAAATTTTACTTATGTTTCCATCCTATGAGATTTGAATACTTATGATTCCATCCCGATATTTGGTTTTCAGACCTTTCTGCCCTTATTTATTCCATTAAAGAATATATATATATATATATATATATATATACAAGATATATACAGTTAAGCATCCTAAATTTAAGGGGATATTTAAGGTATAGTTGGAGCTAAATTTCCATTTTCAAATCTTCTAATCCCAAGCAATCATTTCCATATCAGCCGGATATTTAAGGCTGATTCATTTCCATATCAGCAGGAGAATTTGAATTTCAAATTTTTCTAGTCCTAAGCAAGTAAAAAACCCACATACAATAAATACGGTTTCTTGACTTACCATATTCACAAGTTCTGAAACCATACGTTAATTATGGTTTCTTGATTTAGCATCTTCACTGGTCTGATACATTTAAAAATGGATAAGCAATTTTTCCTTTCAAAATGTGATAAATGAATACACCATGTTCTCATGTCTTCAAAAAATGGATAACCAAATAATTGGAAGGTTATTTCATACACTAACTATGGTATCCTAATTTACCTAAATGGCATGTTCGATTTTTTGTTATGATGATTGAGAAAAGTAACACTTTCACACAATGAACATGATAAATTAATACACCATGTAAACATGGTATATTAGTGTACCATGCCCGGTACAAACTCATGAGCCCATGCATGAAAATCTTCCACTTAAACATCCTGATAAACAACCTGATTTCATTACTAACAAATAAAGTCAACGTGGTAATACGTCTCTCTAATTAACACAGCCAACATGATCAGGTCCCACTAACACAATTCGTCAAACACACAATACCCAAATAAATATATTTGTCACTTAGCCAAAAAATTCAGTGAAACTATCAAAATAATCAACTAGGATCTAAGTTCCTCTGAACTCAAAAAAATAGTCATGTGGAACTAAGTTGCTCTGAACTCAAAAAAAAATTATAATTTTCCATTTATAGTGGGACATGCACCACAAACTCTCATTTCTTCTTCCGGGTGCGTGATGGTTTTCTGAATTCTTCACCACTTCTAATTGCCTATTCTGTATTACCATTTGCCTCGTTGTGTTCGGCATCATCCATATGTTGCCAAGAGGTCCACGAGTGCAACTCATCATTCAAAAATGCATGAATTATATCAGCACGCATTGCACGTCAATCTTCCCTTAGTAACTTAGGCCCAACTGTGTACATCAAACATTCGAAATTAATATATCATAATTTCGTACTAATAAACCATAGTAAATCAATAATCCATGTCGAACTACGGTGTACATTAAACATTCGAAATCAATATATCCTAATTTTGTACTAATAAACCATGGTAAATCAATAATCCATGTCGAACTTTCCTTTAGTAAAGCTTCTAGGTCTTAAAATATGGAAGAATTTTTTACAAATGAACATGATTTATTAGTTTATCACATCAACTGCGAAACAGTACAGTAAACATTAGTTATTAATAAATCATTTCAATGTACTAACAAAACAACAATGCCCAATTTTTTCTACTACAATCCAGGAAATTTGGTAGGCAAAAAGTCTATCGATTTTTTTCATGTGATTTATCTTCTTGGAAGGAAAAACCCTACCTTCCAAAACAACAAACGATTGCGATTCGAAAATGATTTGTTCAGAAAGGATTGTGAATATTACTACCTAAAAAAATTGAGAATCGAAAAAGAGATCAACTTACGAGCCATGACGGGATCGGGTTTTCCGCCTACCTGTTTGGATTTTACACCTTTGATTCACCTTCGATTTGGGTTTTCGGGCGAGATAGTCGTCCTTGCTAGTCGCAGTCGTTTCACCTTCCGCGTCGCCACCACCGTTTCACCTTCGGAGTCATTTTTGGGGGATTTCCCGAAAATCTCTGAATATGGGATGGTGGGTTCATTCAATATGGGTAATGGAGGGTAATGATCCCGTAAAGTAAGGGATTTTGGTATAGGATGGGATGGGAACAGGTTGAATGGAATGTGGTAATGGCAGATGCAATAGGGAGAGGATATGGAAGGTTTTTTGAACTGCCTGAAATAGTAGGGATGCGAGAGAATAAAATCTGGTGAGTGGTTTTCAGGATGTTTTTTAGGACGTAAAAAGTTTTCCAATTCTAGTAAATATAATACAGGAAATACAAAGGTCATAATATTTTAAAAGGGCTTTTTGGGTATTATATAAAAGACAGGATGCAATCATAAGTATTCAAATTCTATAGGATGGAATCATAATGATATTATTGATATAGAATGTCTAATTAACTCTCCCTAATGCTAATTAGATGATTCTTTTATAGACTTAGAAGTAAAAATTTGAAATGAAAATTACAGAGCTGGGCCTTGTCATTTCCGTAGAGCATGGGCTAGCAGAAAAAGGCCTGAACCAGAACCGGGCTGGTGTAAGGTCATGGACTTGTAAAAAGGGGCCCCCAGTCCATGTTGTTACATATAACAAGAGCAGTCCATGTTATGACGGATCAGGATCTCCATAGTGTAGATATCTGTAAAATTGATGGTTCAGATTCGGTGTAATATTCTTAACCACTCTTACCCGATACTTCTATCTGAATTATTAATTTATGAATTATTAATTTATGAGATGAACGACTCAAATGGAAATGCTACACGATGTAGGGTGGATAGAGGCGCAAGTTGGGGTTCAGAGAATATGACATGACACGGTAACACGAAAAGCTAAACATGTTATGTTAGGGTTAGAGAGAATTCTGACACGAACACGACACGATACGAGAATTTATAAAAGGATACGATAACCCGACATGAAGTTAGTGGGTTAGGATTGACCAGTTTTTACACGAAATATGAATATGATACAATACGATAACACGAAAAGTTAGACAGGTCAATTAGGGTTGAAGAAATTTCAGAATGTTTAAGTACCTGAAAAACATACACAGACAAAATTTTTTAATTCAACACAAAATAACACGACATGCCCACCGTAGGCGGAGGGATCCCCATCTTATGACTGCGTAACACCGTAACATCACTTGACTTCTCTTAGACCCGGTTCAGTTGGGTCGTCTATAGTCTTCGCGTTTTCAGACATCACCGTAACTAGAGAGAGAGAGAGAGAAGAGAGAGAGAGAGAAGAGAGAGCGACGGCATAGAAATCGGAAGAGAGAGAGAGAGAGAGAGAGAGAGAAAGAGAAAGAGTTTAGGTTGATCATTTGAATATGGACGAAGAACGTAGTGGTAATTTGGATTCAGGAAAATCGGAGAGATCGGTGTGGCTGATGAAGTGCCCACCGGTGGTGGCCAAGTCGTGGCAGGCTCAGGCTCAGTCGTCCTCCTCCTCCGCTGCCGATTGTCAGCCCGCCGCCGCCAAGGTCGTCGTCTCCGTCGATCCTCTTCGCCCCGAGGATCCTTTCCAGGTAGCTCTCTTACTGTCCATATGCAAACCTATTTTTTCCCCCTAATCTTGATTCTTGAACTTCCATCCGATTTCTTTCATACTACTTAGTTGCGTAATCCTTCAATACTCCTGCTCTTAATTCTTGCTCTGCGTCCGCTCTAGCGATTTTTAGTTGTTCGAGAATTGAGATGTAGTAGAAATCTGCTTTCAGCCTTGCGCTTCTGCTTGCGCACGCGCATTTTGTGACTGAGCTCACTACTGACTTTGCTTCGTTTGTTTGTTCAATTTGATCTTGATTGATTGTTTACTTACCTTTTGATCTACTGTGAATTAAATCGCTGACTTTAGATGAGTTATCTTTACTGATAAAGCAGTTTGATGGAATTTGTAAATGGCGTAGTCATTATCACGATCGAGGGAGCTTTCGTGCTGCATCAGTAAAAGTATCCCTAGTTAATGGATGTATCATTGCGGTCAAGTTTTATGTCAATCGATAGATATCTTATTGATTACTGCAAATGTCAATCGATATATATCATTGCGGTCAAGTTTAAACAGAATAAAACTGTAATTTGTGAATTCATTGCTGCAAAATTAAACAGTTAGACCCTTTGGAAGCCGGACACGATATGTGGAAACTTTATAGCCAACTCAAAATCAATTGCAATGAGTGGAGAGGTACCAAATGGTATTTAGTGATCATCTCCCATTCCATACCCAAGCAATGTGGAACAATTACTTTAACCGCATTTAGGTCTTTTACATGTGGCCACTTTTTGGGTCATATCAACGTGCAGCCTTTTCTGGTTCTATCATTGTGGGGTGTGAGATGGAATGAGCCCACTTTGATACCATGTGGAAACTTTATATCCAACTCAAAACCGATTGGCAATGAGTGGAGACTGGAGAGGTCCCAAATGTTATAGATTGATCTCCCATTCCATACTCAAGCAATGTGAGACAATTACTTTTAACACGACTATCTTTTTCATTTATGCAACTCTTTAGACATACATTTGTTTTTAGGTGGTATATGGACTATGTATTTGCGGAGGGCAGTGTTCTAAAAGAAGGTCTGGAAGGCCGAGTACTCGCCGCCTAGGCGCTAGAAGGCCCCTCTCCGACTAGCCCGACTAACCCAACTAGCCCGAGTAACCCGACTAATTGCCCGACTAGGTGCCGAGTACTCGGCCTTGAAGCTAGAAGGTGCCCGGCTGCTCTGGGAGCGCCTAGCGAGTTTTAGAACCTTGGCGGAGGGAAAAGAAAAGGTGAAGGAGAACATAAAAATCTAAGTTGTCCTTGCCATTCTCCTTTCGCTTCGTAATCCGCTTCACAAAGCCATGATCCGAATGTAAGTTAAAGATATTTAAATTGTAACATCATCAAAGGAGATTGTGACTCTAGTGCTTATTGCATCATTATTCTTGTTGTTTATTTTCTTAGTTGTGTAACTTGTGTTCAAAACATAGTCAATTGATTCTGTATGGCTTTCTATTGACAACTTTCTCTTAGTTTCTTATTCACTAGTTTACTGAAAATAAGATGATAATTTCCATAGCAAGGTTTTCACTTGTGATGGTGGTATTTTTATCTGTTGGATTCACAAATAATGATTCTGTTGAATGCAAGTCTTATGGTTGTTTCACCCTTCCTTTGGTTCTTGAAATGAATGGAACATCAACAAAGGTCCTTCATCCGTGTGGGATTGGATGTTTGAGGGTTGAGTTCAGGAAAACAATAAGCCAAAATGCTAATTCAGTAACTCCTATATGATTGGAAGGACTATTGATAACTTATTTTCGCATTTGTTATCGTGAATTCAAGGGCTTGGTTGTTCCCTTTAACAAATGTAAACTTTTTATGCTTTGTAAGCAGATAAAACCTCCAGAGTTCCATGCAATTTATTTGTTTGAATATTGATACTCCCCTATGTCAGGTGACAAAAACATTTACTGTTGTTGTTACTGGTTTTTAAGAGAACAGTAACTCTATCAATTTCTCCGTTTCAAGATAGAATTATATGATTCATATGTTTCTCTTGAATGAAAATCAGTTCACAATGGAGATGGCTAGCAATGAGATTGGGAACATGCCAAAAAGCTACTCTTTGAACATGTTTAAAGACTTTGTTCCAATGTGTGTTTTTTCCGAGTCACATCAAGGTGAGGATCAAGATACATGTTTTCTAAGTTTATATGATTTCCTTATTGAGAATTTATGTGCTATTCCTTTTTCTTTCATTCATCATTATTGTTGTGGAATCTTGTTGTATTTTAGTGATGCATGCTACATAAAAAAGTTCAGAGTTGGTGTTATTGTAAATACTAACAATTGGAAAAAGATGAGGACTGGAAAATTGTGAAGTCAAAATGTTCTTGGAGCTGCATGCATACGGTAAGATTGCGGCTGCAGCTCATGATGATCACTTGACATTAAACTTGAACACATTGCCAATCTTGTAGGTAAGGTAACAGTGGAAGGGAAAGTGGAACATAAATTTGACATGAAGCCCCATAACACGAACTTGGAAGAGTATAGCAAAATGTGTCGTGAAAGGACGAATAAATCGATGGTTAAGAACAGACAAATACAGGTATCATTTTTCTCTGTCTCCCTATTTACATAGGTATGTGAACCCACTCGTAATTGATTTTTTTCTTCATCTTTCTCATCAGGTGATTGATAATGATCGTGGAGTCCATATGAGGCCTATGCCTGGAATGGTTGGCTTGGTTGCTTCCAGCTCTAAGGTATTCCAATTCTCTCCATGATTCAAGAGTTTATGTTGAAGGTTATGCCATTTGCCTTGTATGCTACTTTTCTTATGAGCTTTCCCTGTCAGCTTTGGAGTTCTTGTTCCCTGAAAAGTTCTTCAGTGCCACAATGCCACCTGGCCTGTTCTATTAGGATATAATTAGAGTCCTGGTTTGGTTTGTTCTGGGCTCGTACATAAAAGGAGTCCCTTGTGAGTCCAATGTTATTTGTGTTATAACTTGCATAACTGTCAGAGTCCTGACAATGTTTTTTGGATTTTCTCTCGTTTATCTTGTTGAAGTATATCTTTCCATAGTTTGCAAAGCGAATTAAAAAATCAAATAGTATGTGCATGGCTGCAGAATAGCTAAATTTATCTGCTACTCTCTGTGTCTAGGAGAAGAAGAAACCAGCACCCATTAAGGGACCGGAAGTGAAAAGAACTAGAAGAGATCGTGGTGAACTGGAGGATATTATGTTCAAGCTTTTTGAAAGACAACCAAATTGGGCCTTAAAGCAGCTAGTCCAAGAAACAGATCAACCTGCAGTATGTCTGCTTACTTATACATCAATATTATTTTGCTCTGTTTGTGTCTGTTTATTGGAAAAACAGTGCTTTCTATGTTCTCGTTTAGTTGCTAGTAAGTACGAGCCCCTGTTGGTAGTTTCAGAAATTTGCATGGCATAATTTAGTAGAATTGTGTGCCGTTGTATGCAAAATCATCAACTAAGTTCTCCCAAAATGAGAAGGAAATTTTTTCGCCTTATTTTAAGTCATATTTTGCATTTTTTTGTATGAGGAAATAGCTTATATGATTTTTGACTTGTCCAGAACATTTTGGTTGTTAATTTTCTTTTCCTTTTTCTCTGCAGCAATTCCTGAAGGAGATTCTGAATGAGCTTTGTGTCTACAATAAAAGAGGAACGAACCAAGGAACTTATGAGCTCAAGCCCGAATATAAAAAATCCGTTGAGGATGCAGGTTCCGACTAAACTGTCTTGTGATTGTACAATTGATTTGGCGAAGTAAATTGACTTAGGAAAGAGAGGTGGCGAATTCTTTGTTCGCATCACATGTTTTCTAAGAAATCCACATGGTGTAATCATGTATGTACTATTCTTATTGAACTTTCGAGTTTAGAGACCTATAAAGGGAGCATATACTTTTGGTGAATGATTTTGGCAAAATCATTTCCCATACTTTCGTACAGTTGCTTATCAACTCTTTTGGTTGGCATAAATATAAATACAGCAAATTAGGCCAAAGTTCAAAAGGAGTGGCCAATAGGACACTTGGTCCAGGCTAAGTAGAACATTATGTTCCACAACATTGTCAACATTCAAAACTAGATCTAACAAGTGTTTGTAATCGCGCGAAAATATCATAATCCAAAAGACGACGATGCCATCCTTGACAAGACTTTCCCGAAAGTGTTTTCAAAATGACGGGTGGAAATCACACTTTTAGCTAGACTTGTCCTATTACTCGCAATTTATTTGAAGAAGATTACCTGCAATTTAAATGAAGAAGAATAAGAACCAGGAAAGAACCTGGACCTGGTCAACCAAAATTCAGAGTTCATATTGAAAGAAACTAAGTTGTGTCCCAAAGTAGCCCAACAAATACCATCTATGATTAAAAAAGAAAAAAACTTTATCGGTTGATTCAATTTCCTTTCATAATTCTTTCAAAATTCATTCTGTTCTAAGCTAAGAATCACCGACACGCTCGCAGGGCACACGTCCATGAGCCAATAACAGCATCAGATTAGTATGGGAGCAGTAGAAATGGCACCACTGATGAGGGGAGGAACATATTCTTCAAGAAACTTAGAACCTCCAAGTATTGAATATGCAGTCCAAAGTATAAGCATCATAGGGCATGAAATCAAGGTCCAATGACTTCACAACAACAGAACCAAAATGTGTCCAAAGAGCAGTAGCAGAAAAAGATCTTATCACATATAAGGAAGGAATCTAACTCGAATCAAAAAGTCTAGGTACCCAAAAAGGGTACCCTGAATTTACCCAGAATGTGTAAATCAATGGCTAATTTACTCTATAAGTGAATCTGGGCCATTGATTTTCAAATTCTAGGTATATTTTTTGTGTATGTAGCAGTGAACTCGAATAGAGAGCTTCGCTGTGTGACATCATTAGGATTTCAACACAACTGTAGGGGAAATAGCTTAATCTAGATTAAATACAACAAAAACAAACCATATTGTTGGCAAGAGCATATCTAGGATTTGATAAGCCAATCACTCAACATCAAGCTGATGATATTTGATGTACTAACAAGGGGCCAACTAAGTTATTTTAGTTCCTATGCAATGTAAAAACGTACCTCCGTAGAACATTCCAAGTCATGATGTGTTTGTGGAGAAGCCTGATCAGGGAGGTCATTACAACCGCCTTGAACCTAAGATACGCAATGGATCAATTTGCGTATAAGCATCTAAACAAATACAACTTATAGACTACCGTAAGTATATACTACACATTACAGATTTCATTAAGTTAAACAATTGTAAGAACATGTAAACCAGTAACCCCCGGCATATGTCTCATCAAGAAAGCGACTTGTTCTTTTTTAGTGCTCATTTCACCCTCTTGAGCTTGCACCTTATCTTCTAGTTTATGTATAATTTCTTTGTCTCATTCTGATGTACTAACAGGGGGCCAACTAATTAAAGTTATTTTAGTTCCTATACAATGTAAAAATGTACCTCCGTAGAACATTCCAAGTCATGACTTGTGTGTGATGATTCTTGATGTGTTTGTGGAGAAGCCTGATCACGGAGGTCAGTACAACCGTCTCGAACCTAAGACACGCAATGGAAAATTCGCATAAGCGCATCCAAACAAATACAACTATAGACTACCTTAAGTTGTATACTGCACCTAACAAATTTCATCAAGTTAAGCAAATGTAGGAACCTGTAAACCAGTAACCCCCGGCATATGTCTCATCAAGAAAGCGATTTGTTCTTTTAGAGTGCTCATTTCACCCTCTTGAGCTTGCACCTTATCTTCTAGTTTTCGTATAGTTTCTTTCTCTCTCGTTCTCTCTTCTTCATCAGCCACATTATTCGTTATACCTCCCATCTCAAGCACAGCTTCATCTCTTTCACTCGTACAATCCCCATCCCTCCCCTTGTATCTCATGGCAACAAACAAGTACAACAAGAAACTAACGGCATTGATTCCCGTCAAAATCCAGTAAAAATAATCAAGCCGGCTGGTGTTCAAACTGTTCCTCAATTACCCTTTCTGAACCCCACCCGTTGCTCTCTGAATTATCTTTACAATCGCGCTACTCAACCAACTCCCGAGCCCAACCTCAGTCAAGAAAACGGCACTACTGATGCTCCTTGTGCCATCCGTCGCCTCATCGTAAAAAAACTCCAGTTGTCCAACGTAGGTAAAAAACTCGGCGGTTCCAATGAGGAAAAACTGCGGGAAAAGCCAAAACACGCTCACTGTGGACGGTTCAGGGTAGTGGAGCCGGCGCTTGTGTTCGACTAAGGCTGCTATAGCCATTGCGAAGATGGACACGGACAAGCTGACGCCCATGCGTTGTAAGGAGGTGATGCCACGGCGGTGGCCGGTTTGGCGGCGGAGGAGAGGGACGATGAATTTTTCGTAGACGGGGACGAGCAAGGGGGTGGCGATAGCAGCGAAGACGGGGACAGAGCCGGGTGGGATGAGGAAGCTTGAGCCGAGGCGGCGGTCGGTGAGGGTGTCTTGGGTTATGAAGAAAGTGGAGAGTTGGGCGAAGGAAATGTTGAGGGCGATTGTGGTGGCCCAAACGGGGAGGACTCGGATGAAGGATTTGAATTCTTCCACTTGGGTTACTGTGCACATGTTCCACCGGTTGTTTGCGTGAGCTTGTTCTGGGTTCAATATAAAGGCTGCTTTGTCCAGGAATCTACAAATGAGAGGAAAATTCATAGCACATAAGGAAAATTGTCATTTTCACCTGAGGAGTAGTAGGATACAAGAAAACTTTCTCCCAAATGGTTGCAGTTGTGAATCTAAATTATTGATTTCTCTTTCTTGATCCATTTTGAAGAAAGTTTTCATGGATTCTAACATTTTTCGTTTTCACTTTCATCTTTATATTGTGGAGTAGTGGTACCAAAGAGACAAAAATGGATACGAAGTGGCAAATTATAGAAACTTCGATGTGACATCTAGTTGTTTATTGGAGTTGGATCCTTTTCGGTCCATGTTTTGGACTGAAGCAGACAATCGTGATTTGGAATCAATGGTAAAAGTTTTTGAGAAAATCCGAACCATTGAAAATACCAATGAACGGTTGAGAATTAGACTCTTTTCCAGTCCAAAACAGACCCGGGGGAGCTGGTGTGCAGTGCGTGCATCCGAGCCGTTGATCTCAGCAATCAACGACTCGGATTTTATCTTGATAATGGCCAGTGGTCGCCGGTGGGGGAATGCATGTTTTTTCAGTTGGTGGGCATTTTGCCGGGCGTAAGCTGTCTATGGAAGCTGAGAGTGTCAACAAGACCAAACCCTGAAATATTAGAAGGAAAATGTCCATCATATAGAAGGAATGCTTTATAAATAACAAGAAATTGCCTATTAATTTTTTTAAAAAAGAACATTTTGAGCGAGGAATCTGTAACGGTACTCGGTATCACTCCGGTACCGATACACACCAAGCCAATAGCAAAAACGGTACCATGCCCGGTATGGTATTTAGAATCTTGACTACAACATTACTTTTTGAAAGAATACCGGTGTATATCCCGCAACCCTAATTTTTGGTGTATCCACTAGGGCCACTAGTTGGACTCCACTGTACAACGCAAAAACCTCCGAGTGACCAAACAATCACTATGGCCCGGCCACAAGGTTCAGCAGGTACCAGTCCTAATAAGACTCGAAGCCTCCCCACATAGGGGCAAAGCTTAGTTTCTTTCTTTTTATTGATATAGGTATATATGTTATTACGATTATCTTACCTTATATGCATGGAAATAAATATATAAAGCTACAACATTTTTACAAGCAAAATTGAAGCAATTAAAAGAAAACAAACAAAGACTAAAATGTTGAGATTGTTGTTAGATGGACGATTGAGATTTTTGGAATGTCTGGTCTGATCCAAATGTAAGACCGGAGAGAATCCGATTCTTGTGATTATGTAGCTTACCATAGCGTACAAACAAGAGAAAATAATGATGGTTTTGAATCGGCCCAAATAAGCAACGGCAAGGAATGCTCCAAGGAGAGTAAGAACAAATGCAGCTCCAATCCAATCAGTCACATGGGTTGCTGCATCGGGCAATGGTTGATGCATCTCTGTAATCAGGTAACTCACGAGGCTTACCGCCACCGAATAGAACGCCATTCTTTCAGCAACCTCATTGCCTACAAAACCACAGCATATATTGATCAATATAACATCCTTCAGCCCTGAAAAGACCTACACGCGCGAAATACTATGACCTCAAGGCGCGAAAGCATTGTTTTCGAACTTGTAAAACAACTAAAATTCACGAAAGCGAGAATTGAGAGCACGAGCGTAGAAGAAGAATTGAAAGCAGGAGCTGAGTTAATATGACTAAGAGAATATGTATTGCAGTAGTGTTGATTCAATTAAGAGTACACTTAAGTGAAGCGGAAGCAGAGGGTATACTGAAGGATTAAGAGCACAAGCGCATATAGCGAGGATTGAGAGCGATAATAGAAGGTACATATACTGAAGTATTAGTGACTAAGAGAGTACCTATGATGAATGAAGAGGCTTTCCATCCTCCAGTTGTTTTCTTATCAGCAATTCTCCCACGGAAATCAACACAACCATTGCTTACCACAGATTCCATATTGCTACTAACCCCCTACAAAAAAACCATTCATAGAGTATGAAAATGGGATTTAGCTGTTCAAAAAAATAGAAATAGGATTGGCCATTTACCTTACAAAAATTCTAAAAATACTACTTCGGACGCAATTATATTCAGAGCCGTTCGACTTATACAGAACTCGCATGCATCTGACGGCTCGGAACATATAATTGTGTTTTAAACTTATGATCGTAGAACTGGTCATACCTTATCGTTTATCTTCTCAATTCCATACATGACTGATTTATCATTCAGCGCTATCTCATCCACCTCACCAATCAAACGAACACAAAAGCTGTTTCTGAGTTTTATCAGATAAACTGATAAAAAAAAAAGTTTAATCAGAAAAGAAGCAAAACAAGTAGAACTAATGCTGTATCTATAGGATCTCTGTTTATTCTTAATCCCACTTCATGAATTTTGAACTGAGCTTCACATATAAAACATGTATCAGAGGATACTTGATAGGTCGTTTTCGTACCAAAAATATAATTTATAAAATAGGGAATTAACTAATATCCCGAAGAAAAGTGGTTAAGTCCAAGATCGATCCACGAAGACAAATTGATTGAGTTGCGTTAATTTCAATTAATTCCTAATTTAATTCGGTAAAAAGTGGTTTGATTGTTTGTGAAATTGTTAAACTAAAGAGCGCTGTAATTAAAAAGGTGAAACTGATTGGGAAAAGGTCTACCCTAACCGCATAACCGAGTATTGTATAGATGGGATTGATATTTGAATCGCAAGGGATTATCGCTAGGGCTTGCAAACCCTAACGATAATCATCAAGAGAATTTTGTGATTGTTAAAAGGCATGGATTATCCCATGGCATGGACCGTCTCACAATCGCGGCACGATCCGTCTCACGAGCATAATCCATCTCAGAACTCCAAGCACAACATTGAAAACCATTATATGAACGGGTATTTGAAAACCGGTGCACAAATACTCAACAAATTGGAAGAAGTAAAACGATTCAATTGAATTCCATAAAATCGGGTTCTGAACATATAATCTGATTCGAACAAAAACCCTAATCTATACAAAAAAAAACTAGGTTACTTGGTGTAGAGCTTCATCCTCCCCCTAGAGAAGGGGTTTAGCTGGCCATGGAGATGATCGACATGCTTTGATTTGAAGAACACGCGAAGAACCCTAGTTTTCTCTCTCAAAGTAGCCTCTCAAAGTATTAGAGCAAAAGTGGAACCGTAAACCTATGTAGCACGTCTCTATTTATAAAGAAACCCTCCAAATTACACTTGGACGTACGGGTTTAATTTGTTGTTGCAGCCTCGATGGTCAGGACCACTATGATATGGTCCTGACCAAATTTTCAGAGCTTATAACTTGTTGAGTTGGTCCTGACCGACCTGAACTTGGTCAGGACCGTTTTCGCTGAATACTAACTTCCACGTCTTGGTCAGTCCTCAACCTCTCTTCATGCATTCCAAGGCTCCAAACATCCTCCGAATTCACTGTTTATGCGAACATCAACTCCTTAGGCCCGTAAGCACCACAACTACATAAAACGCACCAAATAACATGATTAACGGACATGCAAAGTACAAGTTAAGGAGCTTAGATAGGTGCATTTGAGCACCTATCACGACCCCCAACTTACACTTTGCTAGTCCCTAGCAAAGAAAACAAAACTAAACTACTAAATAGATTCAACTAAAAGATAGTTCTTTTAAACCCCCGGGTGGCCCCGGTAGGACGAGTGGAGTCTCGTGAGGGTTTTCAGTAGTGATCACCCACAAAACACAATGAATCCCTTACCATGGAATCCGAAGCATGTCACGCAACTTGAAATATCTCACGCCAAGCGCGCACCACTATCACCACAACACAACAGACCAATATAGTTCCGAATGCTATTAAGTCTAAAGAGAGACATCATGGCACCTAAGCGTAGCGTGCGTGTGTGAATATGGTCTTTGATCACAAGTGAACAAAGAATGACCATTCTCTTTGGACCGAGCCTCGACTTCAAGTCTCACCATGTCATGCACGCTCAAGTAAAGTCGCTCGAAACAAGGTGCATTATAAACTCTCAAGTGTGCGGTTTGGAGGTTGTGTAAACATGAAGCAAGATACTCTGCACACCATGACACGAAAAGAATGCTTTATATGGTGGACACACAATCTCATGACGAAGATCAAGTATTAGAATCACTTCAACCCATCAGTCCACACCCCAACACCCCTAGGATCAAATAGGTCTTAATCAAGGTTATAACGTTAGGCAATGGGTAAAATCGCAAGGCTAGGGTGTAACAAACATGTGTCCGAGAATAGGCAAGTAGACACGTATGTTAGGGCAAATATGCAATGTGGGCCCTTTTTTTAACATTGTTTCAACACCTCCTTATTGCTACCATTCAACCAATCTTCTTCCTGCATATTGGTGTCCCCTCTTCCTCAACATATGGTATTCGTTGTTTTTTTTCTTTTTTTTTTCGGAAAGACTTTTCCACTTCTTTTCTTTTTTCTTTCCTTTACTATGGGGACACCATAAGTCAAGCACAAATTCTACCTTTCTCCCACAATTATACCTTTACACTCTTGCCGTTCTCAAAACACAATATGGAAGGTGGAGTTTAACAAAGAAAAGGCTAAGTGTTTAAGGCTCAAAATGGCTCGCAAGGGATAATGTAAGCAAGAGAGACGAACCGGTTCAAACATGCAATACAATGCCCAAGATCATCTCCTGGGGGTGCTACATCCAAGTGACAAACCAAATTCAAACCATGCAATTCCAATACTTTGCAAAAAATATGATTAATGCACAATGCATGAACTATGCCAAGTTATTTGAGTTCTTTCTTGGGGAACTCAGAGGGAATAAGAGAACCTTGACCACAGCTAATTAGATAGGGAGAACATTTTTTACATCAGCGGTATAAACCAAAACTTCCTCCAAATCTATTACATTGCGCCTTGTGTCCAAATAATGGTCGCAAAAGTAGAACATGGATACATGGCCCAATGCAATCGATTTGGAGAAAACTTTAGGTTACACCGCCGGTATAAAAAATGTTTTCTCAATTAGATATGGCAACAAATGTAAAACAATTGATATCGAATTTCTATGGCAAATGGTGAATTTTATCCCCTATTTTTATTACACTCACGCACAAAATGTGGAGTAAATGGAAATTTTAGGTATTGCGCTTATTGTGTTGTCTTGGGTTTTCAGCTAAATTAATGGGCCCCTTTTCAAGAACTAAATGATCGTTTCACCGAGACAAATAGGAATGTTACTTTATGTGACATATTTGAATTTATCCAACTCATTTTTTAATTTTTTTGAAGAAAAAGTTGTTGATTCCCCTTGTCAAATTCCATCCAAAAGAGTCTTCTTTGGTAAAGCTCATAGTACTCACTGATCAACATGATATATTTAAAAACTCGTTGGGGTTAATTGTAAAAAAATCTAAACTTTTTTTTCCCCTTAAATAAAAGGGCAAGTCTCTATTTAAGAGTCTTTCATTCCAAATTTAATTTTGGATTTTTATCCAAATCTCTAAAAATGACGATGGGTTTCAGTCATAATGTCACGCCCCAAATTTTCATAAACATAAATAATACATAATTCGCGTGGAGGTCAACACCTTCCACGATCAAGGTCAAATTACAAGTTCAAAGTCAACGAAAGTCAATGTTTAAGGTACCCGAATCAATTACATAACCAAATTTTCTTCACGAGTTTCTAGTCAAAATAACATGAATTACAAGTTAAACGTTCATCTTTTCAAAAATAATACTAGTCCAAGATGATCATATAACTCGTCCGATTAGCTTTCAAAAGAATGGAGTCATGCATGCACACCCACATGCCAAGTCATGTTCCGCCTTGTTGAGTACCTGGAAATTATAAGGGTGAGCTCACTAGCCCAGTAGGAAAACATCTATCGATTCTAAATGAAAATGGGATGCTCATGACGTGCAATAAGAAAGTTAAACATGTGATAAGGTCCATAAGATCATATGAGAAGGGTAAGAATATCATAAGAATTGCTAATCGCAAATACAACCCAAACATGACTCCGTTGTATCCGATACGTACTCGACACGTCGCAAGTGTTCAAGATATTCTCATTATATGCATTATCCATTTAAACCATTCTTTGTATTCCGGGCATACCTTAAAGGCCCCGTGTCATTACGGGCGTACCCTTTCGGGCCCCGTGTCATTCTGGGCATACCCTTTCGGGCCCCGTGTCATTCCGAGCATACCGTTGTCATTTCATGTTCAAAAGTATTGCCTCGGTGTCCATGCATAACCTCAGCTCAATCCTATGATCAAAACCCTAATTCGGTCGGTTATCGCCCAACTAGTGTCATTAGATGTCAAACATGTAATACAAACCCCGAGGGATCTCAAGATAACATCGGATACGCTAAATTATACTCATGACACGCATCTCGAGGTGTTTTACGTCAATTAAAATGAACATAATATGCACGTTGCACAAAACGAGCTAAAACGGGTCAAAAGGAGCAAAATGACCTTTAAGAAGGTTTGGGTCGACCCAAAATGGTCCTGAGTTGAACAGAAGGTTTTGGGTCAACCCACTACAGGGTCTGGGTCGACCCAGAAAACGAGCAGATTTTGAACAGTCCCCAGTATTTTCGCCATAACCTTTCACACCGAACTTCGTTTTGGACGTATTATATATCAAAACGTAGGTAATTTGAAGAGCTACAACATTGTAGTTTTACACTTTTCCCATTTCTGCTTTGATATTGCCCAAAAATCCTAAATCGTGACCAGTTCTAGCAGATTTTCACCCATGGTGGGGGATTTCAACCCAACTCAAATCAAACCCACAAATTGGCTAGTAAATCACTTAGGAAATAGATAGAACAACGCCACATCAACATTGTAAGACTAGAGTGCTTCCACAAAGGGCTCAAAGCAAGGATTAAGAGGGATTTTACAAGTATGAGGGCAATACACACACAAACATCAAATTTGCATTGAGAATTGAAGGATGATACCCTACCTCTTGGGATTTGGACAAGAAAACATTTCAAATATTGAAACTCTAGCTCAAGCTCCAAACTCCAAGCAAATTTCTTCAAACACCGGGGTGAAACGAAAGCACCAATGCGTAGAGCACGCTATTTTAGGAAGCTTTTGTGAAGGGGTTAAGGTTGGAAGTGAGGGATTGACCTGGATTGGTGAGGATTTAACTTGGAGGAGTTATGGAAGAGAGAGAGGAGGGAGAGGGAGGGCCGGCCAATTGGGGGGAAGAAAGTGGTCCTTTTCTCTCTCTTCTCCTACACCACATAACCCACTCAAATCTCTAAAATTACACCCCAAGTCCAAAAGTGACTTGTGTAAACCAAACACACCCCAATCAACATATATCTCACCAACACTCCAACACTTAAGTCAATATTATCATTTCATTCAATTCCTCACATTAACTCATTGTTATTTACGAAAAATAAATATGAATTTCCGGGTCTTCACACATAATATTTACTTTTCCGGTTTTTCTCATCGAGATGAATCAATAACCCATAAAAGTTTGGCGCAAAACTAACAAATGCAGAATTTTTCTTAAATAAAGACGAGAAAAAAAAAGGCCAAAAAAAAATCAAGTGACTTTTTAAGGGAAACTGAGTAAGGGTGGTTTTCCATTTTGCTAAATAGGTTAAAAATCATAAAAACACAGATTTCGAGATATTTCAACCTCCTCACATATGTGAACTTTGGGGCTATTTTGGGAAACAAGTTCACTAAATTTGGGGCTTTTTTATTTTTATTTTATAGCTGATCAAATCATATAGTAGCAAATACTAACTTTTGAGAGCTAGCACACATGTTAGGGAAAAAATAATTTTACCAAAATAACTTGCAAAAAGATAAAACGTTAGAAAATAATAATGTTGTTGCACTAGTTTGGCAGAGTCTCATTTTTTCTCAAATGTTTACCATAGGATTTTCCTTTTTATAATATCTATTTTTGCAACCAAAGTGCATCAGAATACTCAATGAGAGGTGTGAAAGTTGAATCGACTCTGTTAAATGGCACACATGGCAACTAGCCCACAATTCAGCACATCAGAAATTGACACTCATTTAATAGGTATGAGCATTGATGATGTCGATTGATCTGGAACTTTTGCGTTACCAATGTTGTGTACTAAAAACTCAAGACTAGAGTGAATGCTTAGAATTTTATGACATTGTACGTTTCGTTAAGGTTTATCTTTATCACGAGAATCAGAGCACCATCAGTATCTGCACTGCACTGCACAATATGTTGCCCGTCCTTGACCACGTGCAGCAATGCGAGTTATTATGAGAAGTGGGAGTTGTGCAGCTATTCTTTGTTGTGCTTATTGTAAACATCAAAATAATATGAGGTAATTAAATATTCATCCTCTTTTTGGGCACCTCGTAAATTTTCATCCTGCCCATTTTCCGGGATTATGATTTCATCCTCTTTACATGTGATTTACCATTCCTGCCCTTTCATAATATATAAACACAAAATATATATGGTTTGCTGATTTGTTAGGATTGTGTAAATCATGATTACCGAAAATTGTGGGGGAATTCAAAATATAAGTGGGGAAGATATATATAACGGATTAAAGGATATTAATGGGAGATTTTTTGAATTAATGGAAATGATTTTGTTACCATAGATGACATATGGAAGGATGGGAGTGACCCACTAACCTTTGCCTTTATATAAGGCATGATATCCAAAATTAAAAAAAACACAGAATGAAAAATACCAAATCACTTGCTTCCATCCTTTAATCCGTAAACATTTCTTATTTTCTCTCTCATACATTTCCAATAAATATGATAAAATCTTAAAGGATCACTATACACATGGTAAAAATTGTCCAAAAATTATGGTAAAAATTAGTCCACATCAATAAAGATACATACATTTCCAGTAATATGGTAAAGTCTTAAAGGATCATTATATATACACATGGTAGAAAATATGGTAAAAATTGTCCAAAAATTATGATAAAAAATAGTCCACGTCAACGAAGATGGTAATTTTACGAATAATCATGGTAAAATGACATCCATACATGTTAACATTTCGTAATTAGAATTACTATAATTATGGTGGATGTGATCAATCAAAGATACATTTCATCATTGCCCAACAAGTATGACAAAAAATAGTCCACGAAGATGGTAATATTACGAATAATCAAGGTAAATTACTGTCCCTACCAGTTAACATGGTAAAATTAAAAAGAGTCATGGTAAAAATGTATTCACAATAGGAAAGATGATAAATTAATGAACAATCGTAGAAGAATATATCCACACCCTTTTTTCAGTGATCAAGGTAAAAATTAGATAGGTTTCAGTAAATATGGTTAATACAATATAGAGAATAGAAAATCCAAATTTTTTTGCAATCTAACAATTTGGTACGTCTCTCTTTCTATTTCCTCTTTCCAAAAAAAAAAAAAAAACACACACACAAACCCTTCAAACCGCCGCCCCTGGGGGAGGGGGCAGCAGCTAGCCATGGCCGCTGGTATTCTCTTCTCTTCTCCTCCTCCTCCTCCCCCTTTTTCATTTTTTTGTTGCTTGAATAAAGGCCCCGAACTCTCTACTCCTTCAACCTCGATCAAACTAGCGCAACCCCTTCCTTGGTCGCCACCCGACGTTGTGCCACAATCGTCGTGGTTCCCAGTATTGCTGCCATCGTCGTGGTTCCCGTGGATTATCGACGATGACTTGGGACAGCAAGGAGTGAAGGTTTGGGATGTTGATTTAGGACTGCCTGGGCGAGACTTTCATCCTAATTTTTGGGTGGTGATTCTTTGGAGGACGAAGTAGTTTTTGGATTTTCGAAGACACAAATGGAAGCTTTGTATGGGATTTGATCCTTAAAGGTTGGCATATATTTTGGGATCCTTTCTAATCTGTTCCGGAAATAAGGCTTAATGGTTTAATGAGATTTTTTTCACAGTTATTTTAGGGATTGGGTTTTATCCCCAAATCCCGTAATTGCAGTCCAGGATCTCCAAACTTTGAAATTAGTCCATTTTCCAACCCTTATATAAGCAACTTTTAATTTGGTCCTCAATCCCCTAATATGTTATATATTATATATTCATATTATCTAAAGGGCATTTTAGGATTTATTTGAATCTTGGGATGGAAACATAACTCCTTAAAATGTTGGGGATGATTTTCTAATTTCAAGTGAATAAGAGGATGATTATTTAAGTACCCCAAATAATATTTCACTAATATTTTCGTAAAAAACAAAATAATTTGTAGCTAACACTGAGGATTGTAACAATTAGCCAAAATAAGGAGTACATTTAGGTGTGTTCCAACTATGCAGATGATATATAACTAATTAATGCCATAAAATAATACTCCCTCCGTCCATTTTTAAGTGTGTTACCGCGTAATTTCAACTTATTTTCTCTCACATCAACTTTTACAATTTTTACATCTACTTTCCACTACTTACCCTTATCAATATAATAATATCCACTAACTTTTCAAAAAGGAATATACTTTTAAGGGCAAAATAGGAAATGTACCCACTAACTTTTCAAAACACACACTTATTGAGAGACAGCCTAAAATAGAAATGTCTACACTATAAAAGGGACGGAGGGAGTACTATATTACAGAAAAAATCATAAACTTTTTAGAGAATTTTAATTAGCCATCCCTTAACGTAATTAGCATTATGATTTCATCCTGGGTGTTTTGAATCTTTATGATTACACCTTGTAATGTGTTTTGCGGACAGATTTGCCCTTATTCTTAATATTATTAGTATATATTAATACTACTATTTAGAGCAACAAATCCGGCTTTGACCATCCTGTTTTTCATCCTGTTTCAGTCACCTTAATCAGTGCAAAAAATTCGAAAAACTTATCTCATAAAGGTATTCATTCCATTCTCGTATCATGTTTGTATCCGTTTGGATTGTAGCTGTTGGATTTCCGGATTTTGAGCTTATTTTGAATTTCAAATTATTTCCTAATTAAGCTATTCATCATCATGAACGGAATGAAACCATTTTGATCAACTGGAATCAAAGTAAGGCATCAGGCTACTCTTTGGCGTGGTTTTTTTTGTGGAAAATCAATTCTCCAAGCAACAATTCAAGCAAACTTTGTGGTCATCGAACAGGTATTACATCTCCTTTGTTTGAGTTCTTCGTTTTTCATCAAGGAATTATTTCGAGTTCCTAATCATGCGAATGGTGTCATGTAAATAAATCAATTAATACATTTGACATTACGTATTGACAAACCATGTTAATGGAGTGCTAAAACAACAATGCCCAAATTTTGCCACCTAAAAACCTGAAATTTGTGTCAAAAAATTTCATATGGGACTCGAGAATCCCAAAACGGAACCAACCAGGTGTCACAGAAATTGTGTAAAAGCAATCAACAAACCATATTTCCTACTAGTAATTTCGGGTAAATCATTAATCCATGTTCAAACAACAACGTCACAAACCATGGTAATTAAACAATTCTCTTGGGTAATCATGTTTTCATGATTTCCCAATAAACCAGAAATCTTACGGGCCAATAATTTGCATGGTGATCTCACTATACCCTTTATACACTACATACATTGTAAACCAAAAAATGTAGATTGAAACCCCGTAAACCATCGATTCCCGGGTTTTTAAAAAAATGGGTAGGCCACAACTATATGCATTCACATGGAAAAGCAGGATTCCATGTTCATTAACCATTAAATTTATTCCTTCCAAAATCCCATGTAGAAGGATTCCATTTAGCAATCTATAATTATCTACACTAAACTAAGCATGGTAGCCAATTAAAAAAGTACGCTAGTTGACCATATTTCATACTATTAAGTTTTCGTAAATCAATTATCCATGTCCAAACAACTAAATCCAAAATAATGGTAAATAAATAATCATGCTTGTCGAGAATAGGATTTTTATGGCTTTCCAATAAACCAGTG
Organism: Gaultheria prostrata; assembly: GCA_036023075.1. Classification (NCBI taxonomy): domain Eukaryota; kingdom Viridiplantae; phylum Streptophyta; class Magnoliopsida; order Ericales; family Ericaceae; genus Gaultheria; species Gaultheria prostrata. Next base: position 29,485 of record JAXBDA010000534.1, read on the forward strand.
TTCAGATTGCGAATCCAACTCCATAACAGGTCCATCCAGCAATCCATAATGAACTCCCTAATGGATTGTGGTTAAATTTCTGAATGGAATCCTAAATCAATTATCGATTATCCATGTCCATCCAGCAATCCATAATTAAAAAAGTACGCTAGTTGACCATATTTCATACTATTAAGATTAAGATTTGGTAAATCAATTACCCATATCCAAACAACTAAATCCAAAAGAAAATGGTAAATAAATAATCATGCTTGTCGAGAAATGATTTTTATGTATTTCCAATAAACCAGTGTTCAAAATGAACTAACTCCATGCCGAACTAACAATTCTCAAAATGAACTCCCGAATGGATTGTGGTTAATCAAAAACCCAAAATTTAAACATGTGAAAATCATGATAGTTGGGGGATGCTGCGAGTTGTGGACTGCAAAGCGAAAGAGATTGACGATTGTGAGTTGAGGGAAAAACTTACGAGCCATGGTGGGAACGCAAATATGATCCGCTTTTTAGGCTTTTCTTCCAGTGATGAGCTTGCTCTGTACTTCGTACCTTTTCTTCTTCACAACCGCCACGTCCCCACCGATTTAGGGTTTTTTCGTGGCGGACCAAAAACCTTGGTAATGGGATGGTGGGTTTTGGTGATGGGATTGTGGGGTTTGCGGAAATCTCTGGGATGGTGGTATGGGACGATTGATGGGAGATTTTTTAGCCACAAAATTAGGGATCAAGGTGGTTGTGATCGGATTGGGATGGTTTTTGGGATGGGATTTGGGATGGTGTTGCCTTCCGTAACCGATGGGTAAAGAGAAAGGGAAGGGTTTTTGAACTGTCAAGCAACTATTATGAGAGAGAATTTTAATTGTTCAGGACTAGAAAATTCTTCAAATCTCTATATATATATTCTATTATTTTATGAAAGGGCTACGTGGGAATTTTTAGAATTTCAGGGGGATCATAACTATTCAAAACACCCAGGATGAGATCATAAAGATCTTATTTTCGTAGGACCCCTAATTAACTCCCCCAAGTTTTTAACTAACAGTATACATATTTAGTTTTAATTTCTGAAACTACACACTTCTTCATTACTACTTCATAACGGTTGAAATCATAAAGTTTGTAGCTATCATTTAATACACATATTTTTTTCCATTACTACCCGAAAATTGTTTGCTTCTTGTTATAAGCGTGTTTCGGCCTTTTTCAGCCTCAACCCACTGTTGCATGGCCCTTCATATAATCGTACAGCCTTAGAAGTGGTTCGTTGATTTAGGCCCATTTACGGAACCAAGGTGGTATAATCGGTTTATAAACCTCACAAAAACGTTGTGATTTTACAATACTTTTGCAGCATTCGCCGCGTGGTGTCCCAGGACCTTCTCCATCACAATTGGTGTGGGAGGCACACACTTAGTCATGGAGCCCATATTAATTTACATGCCTCGGACTCGTTATTTAGGCCATTATTTACTGGTATGGGCTTGATGGTCGGAGTTAACCCAAGGTCGAACAGCCCATGAAAAACCTGGACTGAAGAAGGTTTGCTCAAACTGGCAGCCCAACTTTACAACCCAGAAACTCATAAGGGAGTGAAATAATTGAAAGGGAAAATCAAATCACAAATACGGGTCTTATAGAACAAATGCTAGAAGAGCATTCAATTGATTCATACGTGTGGTGCGTTCATATGTGATACCACACTTTTACGAGTTTAATTAATTGTATTTACGAGTGTAATTGCTCACTATACGGGTGTAATGAGCAAACTCATTACAAGCCCTCCAGTTCCTTGTATTTGTTTCAGCAAAGTCGTGCCCAAGACATAGAATAATTTGTCGCAAAATGGGTGCGGAACCTGAGTCGTATAATCCTTTAAAATATTCTATACTCCGGCTCTCAATTCTCACACTGCACCCGTGCTTCCAATACTTGCACTCGCGAATTTTAATTGTTTGGGATGTACTTTGCGAAGAGCAACTCACTACAGGCGTGTAGTGAGATCTTGGTTGTCCGTTCTTATTTTGGACGGTCCAAATCTTACATAAACTGTTTCCGCGAATAGTTTATATAATATCCAAACCGTCCAAAATACTTTTAACGGCCGAGACTCACTCACTACACTCTTGCCCCCGCTCCCGTAATTTACATAAGCTCGCGCTCTGCCCACTCACGTGGATTATGTGACTTGGTGTGGAACTAGATTTTTCCCCAAACTGACCCCTTGACTAGCGGTTAGTGGTCGGTTTGCATAGTGGCTGTGTCTAGCAAATTCGCTCCACTATTACATAAATGTTCTCGATCGAATTTGAGAGGAATGCCTAGCTAAAATTCCTCCTTTTATTGTCTGAACTATTATGTACGAAGTTTCAAGAAGAGGGTTTGGGGATTATTGGGGAAAAACAAGATGTTTTCGAAGTGGGTGTTTCCTGGGTTTTGTTTTCTGCTTGTTGGTTTGCTGAATTTTGCAGAGTTGTGTAATGGTGGAATAACTAGTACTTATGTAAGAAACGATGACCTGAGTTTGGATATGCCTTTAGACAGTGATGTGTTTAGGGTACCTCCTGGGTATAATGCGCCCCAACAGGTATGTAATCATGCCTCTCTTGTTCTGCTTCATAAAGTTGTTTATGGGTTTCGTTCTTGGTTGGAAACCTCATGTCCTCTACATCACTACATGCCTGTAGTTTGGTTGCTAAGAGAACTCAGCACAAGCAAAACGTTGTGAATTAAGAATCTGTATTTGTTTTGGTCTGCTGGTATTCAGGGTGTGTTTCTCGTACCCTTTTTGTCTTTAAGCCGTAGACAAATGTTGTTTCTCTTATTGTGTCTTTTTGAGCTTTTGGGATATTTTATTGGTATTTTTGAGCAAAAAGGCAAAAAAGTTCTTTTTTTTTATAAGTAAAAAAAAAAAGAGGCAAGAAAGTTGATATGAGCAATGGGTTGAAAATCTTGGATGCAGGCAATTTTTATGTGAATGTAGTCAATAAGAAATATGACAGGCATGATTTAATTTCCTCCCTTAAGCTACCAAACAGAGCAAATCTCCTTGAGTGTAGAAGTGTGTGTGTGTGTTTGTGTGTGCAGGTGTCTACGATTAATGGTTTTTGGCTTACTGAGCTTAATTTTTTCATTTTCGCCGATTTTGTTTGGATGCCTATTTCCATTTCCTAGTTTTACCCTTGCAGTTGTATTAGGCTAATTAATAACTGTGTTGAAGGTTCATATAACGCAAGGTGATTATGAGGGGAGGGGTGTGATTATCTCTTGGATCACTCCAGACGAACCTGGTTCAAACACAGTTGTCTACTGGGTGGAAAATAGCAAGCTCAAGGGCAGTGCTAATGGCATTGTCATGACCTACAAGTACTTCAATTACACATCTGGTTACATTCATCACTGCAAAATCAAGAATTTGGAGGTCGGTGCTTCTTATTGAAGACACAAGTCTCCAATTCGACATTTGAGGTTAAGTACAGATTGCAATGACTAAATTCTTGCTTAACACCGCAGTATGAAACGAAGTATTACTACGAGGTTGGGATTGGAAACACGACTCGACAGTTTTGGTTCATAACTCCTCCCAAAGTTGGCCCCGATGCTCCTTATACTTTTGGTCTCATAGGTATCTGTTGAACCCCAGTTTGTCGTGCTAATCTAATTCATTGATTCTGTTACAATTATGTTAATTGGCCTTATCAACAAATATAGTTTGAACACTTTATGGGTCTTATTAATATAGTTGGATCGATACTTTATGAAGTCTATTTTTGGTGTAAAAGTTCCATCACAGCCTCGTAAACACTTAAATTAATCTAGAGTAAATGAAGAATTTGTATATACATAGTAAACTCACTCTATCTGAGCATTATGCAGGTGATCTTGGTCAGACTTATGATTCAAATAGGACGCTAACTCACTATGAGATGAACCCGGCAAAAGGACAGACAGTATTGTTTGTTGCGGACCTCTCTTATGCAGATGATTACCCATTTCATGACAACACCAGATGGGATACATGGGGTAGATTTACAGAGAGAAACACTGCTTATCAACCTTGGATATGGACTGCAGGGAATCATGAGCTTGATTTTGATCCTGAAATTGTAACTTCCCTCTTTCCCGACCCTATTCTATTGCAAAAGTGTTGATCTTATATCATTTTCTGTAAGTTGAATACTATGAATTAATTGCTTTTTTGGGCTATTTTAAAGGTCTCGTGGCAGATTAGTACAATTTCGAGTACATGTAGCCAATTTGATTTTGGAGCTTAATGCCAAATTCCTGATTATAGGATAGCACACAAGAGATTTCATGTGTTTATAACTTAACCTCTCCACTAAGTGCAACATTGGGACTTGTGCACTTTACAAAATCATCATCTTTTGATCTTTCCTACTTGATGCTTTGCGTAAAGTGACTTCATGGGGTTTAACTTACCTTTCCACCATGCAAGCTAGGTAAGTAGGAACCAGCACAATCATCATGTTTGGTCTTTCTTGATTAATGCTTAGCTCTGAAGTGTTTTTGCGTGCTTTTTAACTTACATGATCAGCAAAATCATCACCTTTGATGTATCAGTACTCAGCTATAACCATGAATCATGATTATGATGGTGGTCCTGTTGCAGGGTGAAACTAAACCCTTCAAACCGTATACCCGTCGTTATTTCGTTCCATACAGAGCTTCTGAAAGTACATCTCCGCTTTGGTACTCCATTAAGAGAGCTTCAGCATACATCATCGTCATGTCTTCTTATTCTGCTTATGGTAAGAATTTATATCCTACTGTTGAACGATATTAGGGGGGATCTTAGTAGCAGAATTGGCATAGTAAGTCATAAACTTGCGTCTACCGGAATTTATAAGAGATCAACCAGAAATTCTTAAAATATGGATTATTCATATTTTTAAGATATTAGGTTAGCTTTGTGAGTTGCTTTGAGAATTAAGAATAGTCCCTTCCTAAGGAGAGCTGCCATCGTCTGCTCTTTCGAATTGGACTTCAGCATAATAGAGTCCACCAGCTGTTATATTTCAAGTGTGTGAAAATTACTTTTTCAGACAACTTAAAGTTTCTTTTTACAGGGAAATACACTCCCCAGTATAAATGGTTCTCGATGGAGCTGCCGAAAGTGAACAGGACCGAAACACCATGGCTCATTGTTCTTATGCATTCCCCCTGGTATAATAGTTACGTTAATCATTATATGGAAGGGGAAAGTATGAGAGTGATGTATGAGTCGTGGTTTGTGGAGTACAAAGTAGATGTTGTCTTTGCTGGTCATGTGCATGCCTACGAACGATCAGTGAGTGCCCCTTTTCTAATTTTCATTTTAAACTCCATCATTTTCCTTCTCTATTGATCTCTTGTTTTGTTTCAATATATAAACCTACACACAGAATTTGCTTTCAGATTCAACAGATAATTCTAGCTAAACTAACGCCATAAAATGTTTGTATGACAGGGGCGCGTGTCTAACATTGCATACAACATTGTAAATGGGCTGTGCACCCCCAGAAGTGACCATTCTGCCCCTGTCTACATAACCATTGGAGATGGAGGAAATCTAGAGGGATTGGCAACTGAGTATGTTATGTCAATGGACTGCTCTTCAAGGACTGAATACTTTGATAATTTCCACAATTTGAAACTTCATGCTATTAACACGCTGGTGTAATATATCTAAATTGTAATGTCCATTTCTGTTTGTAGAATGACGGAGCCACAGCCATCATACTCAGCCTACCGTGAGGCCAGCTTTGGACATGGCATTTTTGACATTAAGAATAGGACTCATGCCTACTTCAGTTGGCATCGGAATCAAGATGGTATTGTGGTGGAAGCCGACTCTTTGTGGTTCCACAACAGATACTGGACGTCGGCGGAAAGGTCCTTCCTAGCTGCATCACAATGAGGACTCATTTCCTTTGGTTTGTCCTCTTTTATGGCACAAATCAACCCAGACTGTATGGACGACACGGTATATGAGTTATCCCCTTAGGTAATTATGCACTACCCAATGCAATAAATTACAAGATCACTGCAAATTGTGTAATTATATAATCTAACAGGCAACTTAGAAACGAGGTTACCACCAAGTTAACTGAACAGAAGTTGAGATTTAGTGATATATTTTCGGAATTTTATAAGTTGACTCGATTACTTGTCACTGTTACCTGCTGCCCCATGCTCTTCTTATAGAATTTTCCATACGGAGAGAACGATGTGATGGGTGTTTTTACAAGTAAAAGGTATCTGGAAGGATTATTTTAGCCTCATCGTAATGTATGCACTTTCCATTTGTATCTTTTGTTTGGAATACGGATATTCGATAGCCACATGACTGTTCCCCAATTGGTGCTTTTTAAGATGGGGGCCGCAGTCATTTGTAAGTGAGGTGAGGAGTCCCACACCACGGCACTTTGCTTCAAAACTGTCTCCTGTGAATTTAGACTTCTTGCCCTCGTGCTTTGCAGGAGATTTTAAATCCGTACCATTCTTTTTTGGCCTGCTGATACATTTTTCTATATCCGAAAAGGGTGTGTGCACTGGAGAAGACCATTTTAAACCTAACTCTACTAATCATTTCCTAAGGCTCCATTTCTTTTGTGCACTCTGATTCTGTGTACATAAAATTTCACATGGGGCAACATTCCAGCCTACTTATCCTTTGCATACATTTCAAGTCGTATATATCGATAACAGAACTAGAATACTGTCATATACTTCCATTCATATGAACTTGGGTAGATTTGATACAAAGGCCGTGACACAAGTTCAGGAAGTGACCCTTCGCAATTCTACATGTTTACATTATGCATATACGACGTACTATATATGCGTATACATCACAGATGGTACTAAATACGTAGGAAGCTTCAGTAAGGGTATTGCATAGCTTCCCAGCCCTTCCCATCCTCGAAGTCACCACAAAAGATTCCCCGGTCCGCCATCGCCTGAAAATCCATAGTCTCGATTGCCTCCCTCCATATGGATGAGTCATCGAACTCTGGCAAGTCTGCAATCAGATTCCCCCAAACCCCATCAATTCCCATGGCACTCTCACCAACTTCCTTGTTAGTCTGAGATTCACCTGATAGCCGAATATCAGGGCTCTCAGAAGAACTTGAACTGCTAGGGTTCTTCTCGCGGTTGGTTATAGGTGCTGCATATTGAGTTGTAGTCATGTGCAGCTCCGGAAAGTTGAGCTTTGCATGGGACCCATAGAGCTTACGCGCTGCTGCATCATAGGCCCTTGCAGCTTCCCGAGACGTGTCAAACGTGCCGAGCCAGAGGCGGGCCCCGCGATTCGGCTCTCGGATTTCGGCCACCCATTTCCCCCAAGTGCGCTGCCGTACGCCTTTGTAGGTGCACGAGGCGTTCTCCGGGCCTCCCTTCCCTCTCATGCACCCTTTCCTTGAACTTCCTTGCGAAGTTTTCTTTTCCTCCCGATTCGTCTCTCCCATATCCATTGCAAACTTCAACATTTATATTCTTTATTGCTCTTGAACTTGATAAGCTTGAAAACTGAGGTTGCTGATAAGTGACATAGGCTTAAACCTTGAATGATTTCAGTTTTTATACCTGGAAAACAGGATGAGAGGGTTAAACGGAGGATGAGAAAGGTTTGTTACGTGTCTGTTGGTGGGTTTTTGCTGGTACTTGGCAAAAACAACTTGTCTTGATCACGTCCAAGGAGCCAACGGTGAAAAGATAGTGTTTTTCTTTGTATGTAGCCGGATCATTTGTTTTTTACTTGGACACGAGCTTAATTTCGCTGTACATTGTTCTTGGCCAGCGAGTTTGTTTTTTCTTGGACAGGAGCTCAGGTGGCGGAAGGAGGAGGAGCAAATACCACACATGGCGAGGGAGAAGGAAGGATAACACGAGGGTCTTCCATTTAAGTAATGGACATGTTCTGCATGTGTGATATCACTGTGGAATAAGTAATGATCACACTATCACAGTGTCGATCATGCAATGTGGATAAGTTCACTTTGCAGATGTAGGCTCTTTTGACAATTTTCAAGGCTTTCTGTCTTTTGATATGTGGGATGGAAATTATATTCAATGCCCTGGGGGCACGTGGTGTGCTCTAGACCCTTTCTTTTACCACCCATTTGGCGTGAGGTCCGAGGAAATGTTTAGGCCCACACAAATGTGTCGGTAAAAAAGAGGCATGAGATATCACGTGGCGATGCTCTAGAGACACTAAATAATCTCTGTGTGGCCCCATCGATAGCTTGTAGTCCGGATGGTATTTCCCCTCGCTTCCATTTGGGAGGCATTTGGGAGGTGGTTGAAGTGCAAAAAATGGCTCGTTAGCTAATATGCATATGTCGGGTTTGCCCGCTTATGTCGCTTGGTGGCGTCGATCCCGTCCCGTCCCGCTCCCCTCTGCCGTAGGAGTTGGCTAGAAATTATGAACTGTTGCTTGATCTACTCAGACAGTCCCCTTGTTAGTAAAATCAAAACACGACTTGGGAAGAATTCTAAGTGAGAGAGTTGGTGAGTTTCTGAAGTTGGCTCTTGAACTTGGGCCAACTCGGTGTTGAAACTCGGGCGCCAAAATTATAAGGTTAGGAGATGAAAAACATCACAACTGACCAATTTTTAATCGGGGACCCCATCCTAAGTGGCCGTAACATATCAAACTCTGTACAACTTTTTTGGTTGTCAGTTTTGTTTAGTTGTCAATTTTCGAGCTACAAATGTTGTTTAGGGATGCATATTTTTTCCGTCACTAGTTAATTTTTAACAAACTTTGTTATTTTTTGAATAGAGGTATGCCATTTATACCAAAATAGATAATTCGCTTAAAAAATTACTACTTACGTATAAACACGAATAACGAAACAGTCAAAAGTAAAGCCTGGCGTAGGATTAATTTGTCTGGCATTACCACTCGCAAAAAAATAAGCACGAAGGTGTACAAAAACGCCAAATTCGCATGCAGATCTGGCCATTATGTAATTGTCGACAAGCAGTCGCAAGCAAATAAGCAAGACCATTTTGTCAAACAAAAACTGCAGATAAGGCCGCTAAACGTCAAATTGGCTGAGCTAACCTCGAATTCAAAAGAATGGCTATAAGTCAAGATCCTCTGTCCTGCCTCCCTATCCCACCCATCTGCGTTGTCCAGTAGAGCAATCAACCGCTCGGATCGCAGATGAACATGGACAGCTTAGATCTGTTTAGCTTCTGGCAGTTTGCCCAAGTATCAGGTCGATTTCAGTTTTGAAAAAGAAAAAAAACAAAATTTTCGATTTGGTCTCCAACCGTTACCCGGAATTTGGACCGAACCGAACCGAAATATTTAACCAAGTGGGGGACCAAACAGAACGAAAATAGTAAACCGGTTAAACCAAGGTGTTTTTATAGTTTTCATAGTCTTGCACGAATCTGGACCGTTCATTTCTAACCGGCTTGAATGGTTGCCCATAATCTCGTTTCTCTGTGAAACTTTTGAGGGACTTCGAGTGTATGCATTTTCTCTTTCTGTGTATGGAAAAATTAAATCTTTATTAGATTAAATGATGGATTTGGTATGGGGTTGCCGGTGGAACTGTAATGTTCTCCATTTCATAAGAGTATTATTTGAGCCCGAAACACTGAATTCCCCGACCGGACAGAACTGACCCGAACCAATTTCTCTCCCCCAAGTAGACTGGTCGGGATCAGTGTTCGATATGACCTCCCCAAACCGATCAGTTCAGTCTCGACTGGCCCAAAAAACAGTCTGCCCCAAACTAGCAACGGTGTCAAATTGTCTATGAAGGAGGACATTATATCCGGTCCTTCCCAAATTGTCTACAAAATGCGGGCAGCACAATATTCTAGAAAATAAACAAATCGATGGCCGTGAATGTATCAATGTACTTGAACATACAAAGTGAAGGAGGAGGAGGAGGTCCAATATGCTCAGATTAGCACAAATCTTGAATAAAAACTGGAAAATCATACTATGGTACTGATCGAAAGCTTAGAATAGGAAAGGATTGAATAAAATAACCCTATAATACACGAACTTAGGTACAAGGAATAATGGGGATCAACCAAACTACACTCAATCAAGATAAAACCAATTGCATCTTCCTTTCGGCCATTCAAAGGAGTTGTAGTTGATAAGCATGTCAATACCTAGATAAACGAGACAGCCTTCTTCACGAACCTTCAAGCATATGCAAGCACGGATGACAGAATTCTGAGCCAAAACCATAACCACAACATGGTCCAAGAGAATGAAAGTACTCTTGTCATTGCCCAAATGACGAAAATCCTTGAAAACAACCTTGAGCTAGCTCTTCAGAAAGTCCTTCAAAGTAAATGGCAGAACTCCATCCTACAAAACCACACACAAAGTAAGATTGCACCGTATGTGTATCAACTTAGGAGGATCATTCATATTTCTAATGGATCATTGCCATCTCAATGCTTAAATCTTTCCCCAAAGTCCCACATTGGCTTCACGAAAATAACCCAAGGATAAAACAACTGAATTTCACTATGTCGTAGTCCAAGTTCAAATTCTTGCTTGAGCAATATATTTCAACCCCCATTTTTTTTTCCTCATAATAGGACATCGGCCGACGGCCACTAGAAATCATTCCAAGAACAATTAGACACAATTCTCACAAGGAGAAGTTCTCGATTAATCAAAAGGCAACAGAACCAACGAGATTTCAAATCAAAAGGTGTAAAGTACAGATGCAAATAGCATTTGTTTCTAGAAGCATAACAAGGGGAAACATGCCCATGAGGAACTAGAAATGCTTGACATTTAAATGCAAGGGGAAACATGCCCATGTGGAACTAAAAATGCTTAACATTTAAATGCAAATAATCTAGCATAAGTAGCATTACGACTTAAGACACAGAGAGAAGAAAGGAGGGAAAGAACTAACTTCAGGCTACCTTGACATGATCTTGATTTAAGGACTGTCTAACCACCGTTGTCTGTTGTATAAGCCTTTCCATTGCTGAATAGCTGGGTAAGTTGGCATTTGCTGACATGCCAAAGAGACACCAATAATGACAGGCAAAATGACAATTACAAGGAAAATTAACAAAAATCAGGACTCAAAAGCAAGAGTATATTAGAAGAAACACACCAAGAATCGCTCTATTCAAACTGTCTGCGACCTGCTGCCGATAGTCCAAGCTAAGTAGATGAAACATTGGAGACTTTTCTGGTTCTTCATAAGCTAGTAAAGCCATAAAGTCCTGCAACCAGTCTCACGTCAAATAAAGATCTACTATGCCAATTAGTCTACAGAGTGCTTAACAGTATTTTTCGAGATGGACACATACTTCGAGCTTCTGAACGTATTTCTGCTCCATCCCAAAAGGCCTCAACTTCGTTTGAGCAAATTCCAAAGCTTCCGTGCTGCCAAAGAAATGTAAATTTAGTAAAGAGAGATGTGAGACTCACCAGTTTGAGGATATCATTCTTAAAGTGCTCACCATTTCCTAGAACAGACAAGCTCAACAAAATGAAGGCTCAAGAGATCAAATTGCAAGTCCTTATTTCTATCTAGCAATTCAGGCGCAAGTTCTTCTGTTAGTTCAATGGCCTTCAGTGCATTCCCTTCGAGCGCAAAATGGAAAATTCCTGGACATGGCATAAGAACACAAAGTCATACCACCATTGGCCAAATGGAAGTAACAGCCTGCCATTATTAGATACATCAAGCAAACACAAAACAAAACATACAATAAAGCCGTTATCCCTCTTACTCTTTCATAAGTAAATAAGTAATGATTACACTGTTGTCTCACATTGCTCATCTAACGAAAGAGTTGCTACATTCAGTTTCACAGACCTTTAAGCTTCAGTTTTAGAAGCTTGTACTTCTAACTAATACAGTGGGTTACAAAATATAGTAAGTAGTAACTAGGCACCATTAACATGTTCAACTATTCCAAGGACATCATTTTTGGTGTCCAACGTGCAAATCGATTTGCAAAGTCATAGGTTGCGATGAAATTTTGTATTTTTCAAGAGATCTCAGGAGCGAAAACAAAAGGAAATGAAAAGGATAAAAAGGAAAAAGAAAAGCAAGTAGAACTTAATTTCCTCCTCTTTTCTGGTTGGATATGCATGGGCCAAAAATAAATCATCCCATTCATTTGCTTCCTTTAAGAAACACTTATAAGTTATAACTAATCGTTTACAATTCGTATTCTTTTCCCTTTTCCTTTGGCAAATCCCATATCCAGTCATAACCTAAGTGAACTACAAATTTTCATCGGGGCTGGATTACTTTGAGTGCACCTTTTAACCATATTCTCAAATGCCCCATTGAACCATAACAATGAAAATAACATTTTCCGCAACAGTTGATCAAAAAAGTTTCATCACACTTCTTAAGTTGTCAAACACACTCAAATTAGATTTGACACATTGGGCCCAACACTAACAAATTCACAGGTTGGCCATGTTATCGAAGAGCGACATTAAAGTCGAGGTCTTACTTATCTGTTCATATGTTGAAACTTGAAAAAAAAAAAAAAAAAAAGAACAAGAAGAAAAAAACAGTCACTTACGTTTTCGTTTCTCCATGTCCTCAAAATGATTAACCGGCTGCTTCATTCCTGTACAGGAAATAAATGACTCCACAGTTTCTTTGAAGCAATTGTGCACCAAATATGAAAGGACAATGTTATGTATGTCATTGTCCTTGAGCACCTGTGAAACAAACAGAACCCGTTACAATCACTTCTTCTTTTTTTCGAACAGCAAAAACCCGTTACAATTACTTGATAAAGAGTAATGTACAAACTTTAGACTAAAGAATGCATCAACAAAGAACCCTGTCCTTGATCAAAATCACAGAATCATGAATCCTAGTGTGAAAACGGAAGCAACGATGGTGGCCAAAGGTCAACCAACCATCAATATACAACATTAGAACCATTTGTTTCAACAGAAGTTGAATTAAAAACTAAAATATCAATGCAATGGGAAAGATAAATTTACCAACACTATCTGTTATCTTATCTAATGAATAGACTTCAATAGGGAGGGGTAGTCTTTTAACACCAAAGGAAAATTTGTAAACATAGCAAGGCTCCATACGAAACAAATCGACAATCATTCACATTAACAGTCGTGGCCAATATGATATCTCTCATAATAAATAGAACTCAACCCACATTGTCATTAAGGGGAAAGATTACATGATAGAGGAACACCATAGATGACACCCAATTAATCAGTTCAAAACATAAACAAGAGTGTGGAAAATCCTAACATAGGTTAAAAAGTCCATCAATTTGTAAAACAATGTGGTTGAGTTTAAAGGAAAGAAACATTGAAGTAATAACAATACATCTACCATCAGACAATCTACCTCAAGAAAGAAAAGGAGAGAAAGAGAATACAGCTTTCCTAAATCATCTACCCTGTTACGCATTGTGTATGTTTAATCAAGTACTATAACAAACATTTTTTTCCCGACACAAAATAATAACAAACATCTAAAAACGCCTAATCCACGAAAACAACATTTTTCCGAAGTAGTAATCCACTTTTCTTTGAAATAATAAACAAATAGGTTACCCAAACCAAATTTGGATAACTGCAGCTATCACAGAAGACCAATGGGGGCAATCAGAGTAAGATTTCACATCTACCACTCCCATCTGAACAATGTCATTCTCTAACCTCTTCATAAGGAAACATGGTATGAATTAGCCACTAAACAAAACCCCAAGGGGTTAGCCGGGTGGTGAAGGCTTTGACTCAGGGTTTGCTAACTCCTAAGGTCTAGGGTTCGAGGCTTCTAAGGTGCTATATTCTATCCTATCTTTTCTATTTGTAAAGGGTGAGAACCCTTTTGGTATGGACAGGATATGAGGCTGGCTCACATTTTTAGTTTCCAAAATTATCCAATCTGAAATTGTTTCTACCACTTGCCTGCCTTCTCTTCTCAATAACTGCTGTCAAAATCCCCCAAACTTGTTTAACCGTTTCAGTTACCGAATCTCGGATTCCTTCCCTCAAACCCCATCATAATCCTTTCTCGCATCTTAGCAAGGAAAACAAATGGCTATGATTTGAAGAACTACATGCAAAGAAGGAAAAGTGGAGATCTCGAAGCAACAAATAATTCATTTTTTGTCTCAAAAAGCCTGTTTGAAGTTTCGATGACGGAACTGAATTCAATTAGTGGAGAAATATGGGTATACTTCAATTTTAGTGAGTCTTTTTATTATTCTTAGTTTCATTTGCAAAATTTGTGTGGGTAAGTAGAATTTAATTTCCTTTATCTTGCCACATAGAATATAATTATGGACTTGGGACTGTCCATTTTGGGTTTTGGGGAACTTTGGCCCCCAAAACTGGTGTCTAAAACGAAATCGAACCAATCGGGCTTTTGATACTTTGGCGTCCAGTTTATGAGAACTTTGGCCCCAAAAATTGGTTTCTGAAACACAAAACCGAATGCAGTTTACTTTATTTTTCAAGTGAATAGGATTGCACACGCTTCGCATGTGCCACAAACTCTAGTCGACTCTTATGGGCCAGTCCATGTGGGCATTACCCGACTTCAACTAGACCCCGCTAGGGGACAGTGTGATTGGACCAAGGATTTGTCAAGGTGGGTATAAGAGTTATCAAAAAAATCTAAAATTCATAACAGAAGACCAATGACAGCATCAGAGAAAGAAATCACATCCTACAATCCGCTTCAAACGACATCATTCTGAAACCTCCCCATTCCAAATTTGGGTTTCAATTAACCGCAATAAAGTCAACATCAGCATAAACGAACGACCAATCTGATTGAAGAAAACCCATAACCACTGAACCACTAAAAATTCGAGCTTAACTTAAACCATCAAATCGTACAGGGTATCAAAAACTAAGGGGTTTCAACTGAACAAATGACGAGAAAGGGTAACAAAAGGGAAAAACTTACGATGTTTTCGTATTGTCGTGGATCGGCGTCCATCATTCACCGCCTATAAATTATCTGCAAACAGTAATATAGAAGTAGGCGGTTTATTTGTGCTGAGGTAGCCCTCCAGAACTCGATGAATCGCACGTCGCCGAAGGCCTTGGATTACGGCGGCGCCTCTCTCCCGCCGTATGTGATCTTGTTTGTGATTTTTTTATATACGTTGTGTGTGGTCAATCTTTGGACGGACGGGTCAACTAAATACTTATCGATATACTGGAGGGTAAATTTCACTCACACCCCCTGGATTTCATTGAAATCACACTTCGAACCCTACTCTTTATGAAAACATATCAGGCTTAAGTCCATTTGCTAGTTTCTTTTTGTTAGGGTTTTTCACTATTACCGAGCTGTTGTTTGCTAGCTCGTAGCCGAGTCAAGTGTCGAACCATTTTTGGCGGCTTTCAGCTTCCACCTTGCAAATCAATGAGGAAGAGTGTGTTTGCAAATGAGGCAACATTTGTGTTGTAGACTTGCATTGCTTTTGAGCTGTTCTTAGTTACTTTCTCCAAAACTCAAAAGGAGAGCATAGGAACTCGATAAGATGAAGATAGTATGGGGAATATAGTTTCCAAGGAAATTAAAGTTGATGCCCTCATAAACATGGGTTGAACTACTGCCACTATGTTTTAGCCTAGTTTGAATGTTAGTTCCAAAAATTGTATCGATTCGGTCGATTAGTTAATACTGTTATCTTTTGTTACTTAGATGAGGTTCATGTAGTTATTAGATACATCAGGGGAGGTGAGTGTAGTTTAGCTTTAAGTTTTGCTAAAAAAAAGTGGGGAGGGGTGACCACCGTAATAATTTCTTTGAGAGGGGTGCAAACGAGCCGAGTTGAGCCGATTTTTATAGAGCTCAAGCTTGGCTTGTTTAGTAAACGAGCCAAAAAACGAGCTAGAGCCCTACTCATTCGTAAATGAGTGGAGCCCTAAACGAGCCAAGCTAAGATAAATTATTTAACGAGCCTCTTTATACAAGCTGAGTTTTTGCGAATCGAATTTTACAAAGCTTGTTTATTAAACGAGCCTAAACTTTAATCTTGAGCTCGGCTCAATTACTAAACAACCGAGCCGAGCTGAACCTTAACGAGCCGAGCCATGAACTCAGCTCGTCAACAACTTGATTTGTTTGCAGTCCTAAGCGTCTGTATAGAGATTCCCAACCAGCTGTTGAAGGTCCAGTATACTTTAATGCAAAACTAGTTTGTAGTAAATATTTTTGTCTCGTGTCTCATTAATTCTGGATGACTTTTTATTGTTTGGTCCACACTTTCAAGACAAAGTTCAATCCAAATCAAAACACGACACTCTTCTCTGTCTCTCTCTCTCCCTCTCTCTCCTATGGGTTGGTTCTGGTCCCTATTGATTCTCACCCTTCTCCTCAACCTTCCCAACTCTCTATCCTCATTCACCTCCGATCTATTCGACACTTGGTGCAAACATCATGGAAAAACATACTCTTCACACCAAGAAAAGCTGTACAGACTCAAAGTATTCCAAGACAACTATGCCTTTACTATCCACCACAATATCATAGCTAGTAATTCGTCTTATACCCTCTCACTGAACGCCTTCGCCGATCTTACCCACCACGAGTTCAAGGCCTCTCGGTTGGGTCTTTCTTCTAATAATAAGTTGAAGGGATTCAATTTTAAGCCGTCAATTGAAGAGTCGAGTGGTGTCATGGGAATTCCTCCTTCGGTTGATTGGAGGAAGAGTGGAGCAGTTACTAAAGTTAAGGATCAGGGCAGTTGTGGTATGTGAGTATTTCTCTGAATCTTTAAACTTCAATCTTTGCTTTTTATGATCCAAACAAAAAACAAAACAAAAAAAATTCTTTGGTATTTAGCTGTCAATGTTTCTATGCATCATTCGATATTCGATAGGATTTTTTTTTGTAAACGGATGTCCAGGCTTGCTCACAATAATTCCGAGGCCAAGGTAACAACAGGGTATAACCCGGCCTTTGAGATGGTTGGCCTTCGTGGGATTTGTTCGTACTCGTATGGAATTTATGTTTTGTAGCTCAAAAGACTGGCTTTAGGATCGAGGGACACTTTGTTTTGAAGATTTAAAAGGGTTACAACCCCCTTTCTATTGTGAGAAAGGGTGGGAAAAGAAAAGAAAAGAAAAAAAGAATCGTATTACTTTTTTGGATAGCTTAAATAGGTGAGATATTACGAGAAATTATGTGAATTGAAGGGAAAAGATGGGGGTTTTTTATCCATTTTTGTTTGGTGAGATTTGGTAAGAAACCTTGTTCCTTTCTTTTTCTGTCCCTTTCCCTATGATCTATATTCAAAGGGCATGTAAGTAACTACATATGTGTTTTTTCTTTCCTTGGGACATTTATTTGTGTCTTATGTTGTCTGTAGGTAGCTTTATTTCCATGGATGCCCGGATGAAATTGAACTGTACAACTCTTCTTTTTGTGTTAATGCAGTGGCTAGCATTTTGTATCTCATAAATGAATCAAAACTCAAAAGGGGTTTGGAATGAACAATGATTACCTCTTCATCCTTTAGATATAAATTAAAGCCTATTATGATACTAACCTCAAATGAATGAGAATGACATGATGCGGTAGCAAAATTGCAAATTGAGTTTACTTAAAGAAATACCCAGTTTGTTCTTCATGGGAAGAACCTTAGACTTCAACTCAAAGTGGAAGCACTTGCAGTAGGAATCAAACAGTTGCCGTGTAATCTTTCCTCAGTTATCAGCTCAGGAAGAGTGCACGAAGCTCCCCTGCAGCTTTCCAGATTTTGTATTGAACGCATGAGAAAGATACTAATTTCATGCCAAAATCAGCCTTTAAAAGACCCAAAAAGAAGTTCTTTCAGCCAGCTTACAATTGACTTTATACCTACTATTTCGGTTCTGACTACTTGCCTTTCCAACTACGACTTTCGACTGCTTTGCATTCCAAGTGAGAAATAGAAATATTGGACTGGGAAGAAAAAGGGGGAAAAAGTAAATTCTAAGCACATATGCACTCGTACTTATCACAAGCATTGACAGTTAATTGGTCGTGCTATAGATTAGTAAGTGGGTAGATAGATTGGAAAGTTGTATCACGAATTGATTTACTTCTTGAAAACCAATCATATCGAGCCTTGAATTATACTCACGCTTTTTCATTTTGTTAAATTCTTTTTCTTTTCTTACCTCGTCGATTCCCTTCCGTAGTGGAATAATCCCCCTATCATTGAACCAGGGAATCGCCCCTAACTAAAGAGCTCCCTTTCTTTAGGCCTGCCCCTTACCTTTCCTTGAAGACTGTGATGCATGAGAGTAGGTGATGAGTTCAGTTGACACCCTCAGTAAATTAGGACTACGTTGGTTGAGATTATCTGTATTCCAGAGGTTAGTCAAAAGACATTGGTATCTAGCAAGTCTTAGCTTGTTGATCAGTGTGCTTCAATGCGAGTCATAGCTCCTCCCAATTTATTTCGTGGGAATTGTCAATAGATAACATATTTTTTCCTTCGGACATATACTGGAGTATCGTGCACTGGGTACGCCCTTTTATAATAATTTTGTTGTGTGAATCTTGACATGGAATCATCGTGTAAATTAGGATATACTTGCGTATTCATTGTCAAATGAAATGTGAGTTTTTTTTTTTTTTTTTGTGTGGTGACAGAGAGAACATAAACGAGTCGCTAATGAACCCATGCCAGCTCAAAATGTTCTGATACTTCTTATTTGAGTTCAGTTGGTACCCACAGTATATTAGGAGGAATTTGATTTAGATTATCTGTATTCTTGAGGTTAGTCAAAAAAATATTGGAGCTATCTACCAAGTAGTGGCTTGTAGATCAGTGTGCTTCGATGCGAGTCATAGATCTGCACAATTTATTTACTTGGGAGTTGTCAATAGATGGCATAATTTTTCCTTCACAACTGGTTTTGCTGTATGAATCTTGACACGGAAGCATCATGTAAACGAGGATACTGGTGTATTCATTGCCGATGGGTATACCCAAGTGAAAACGAAGCGGGTTTTTGTTTTTTTTCGTGATGGAGAGAATATAAACAAGTGACTAATGAACCCATGCCATGGAGATTTCAAAATGTTTCGATACCTTCTAACTTGAGGAGCTAGGACCTCTTATGTTACAAGATTGTATGATCATGCCTACCCAACTTAGACTAGCCCTCCCTGCTTATAGAACTCCTCTTTCTCATATATTTGGAAACTTAATGTTCTTTCATGCAAGATGGAGCCATTGCAACTACTAATTTCACTCTTTTTGTTGAAAGGGATGGTAATTATGATTGTAAAATTGGTTATGAAGCAAGTTAAAATGCAGAGAGTACCGACATTTCAATTGAAGCTTGGATTTTCCTAACACACAGCTGAAATGCCCTCGGATTCAATGTGGATCATTGTGACTAAAAGTTACCAATTAGTTGATAGAAAAATACAACTGAAAATACTTCTACTTAGGTTTTACTTCACCTTCCCAGTTGGTGATTTGCTTTTTTTCTTTTTCTATGTGCTCGTACCATAGCCATCAGAATACCTATGCGAATGCATTTCAATGTGCTACTGCAGCAAATTTTTCCCCGGATGTTAAAGAGGTAATAACTGTTGTTTTATCATGTAGGTGCTTGTTGGGCATTTTCAGCCACAGGAGCAATTGAAGGTATCAATAAAATTGCAACAGGATCTCTTGTCAGCCTATCTGAACAAGAATTAATTGATTGTGATAGATCTTACAACAGTGGCTGCAATGGCGGGCTCATGGATTATGCATATCAATTTGTTGTAAAAAATCATGGGATTGACACCGAGGAAGATTACCCCTTTCAAGGTGGGGGAAAGTCATGTAATAAGGAAAAGGTAGACTTTGTATGACACTCAATCGATTTCTATTTTGCTTCAATTCGATACTAGAAAGAGTTCATTTTATTCACTGCGGTGATAAAATTTCTTCCTCATCCTTTCTATTCTCAAGCTTCTGTCGATTTTTAATGCAGCTAAAACAACATGTTATAACCATAGATAGTTATACTGATGTTCCCCCGAGCAAGGAGAAAATCCTGCTACAAGCTGTGGCAACTCAACCTGTAAGCGTAGGGATATGTGGTAGCGAAAGAGCATTTCAACTGTATTCTAAGGTTAGAGTATTTCCTTATTTTTCTTTCAAATTCATTTTCTTTCTATTTCCGCCTTTATACCTAGAGGATTCTTGGATTTTGTTATATCTGATACAGGGAATATTTAATGGCCCCTGCTCAACATCTTTGGATCATGCCGTATTAATAGTGGGTTATGGTTCAGAAAATGGAGTTGATTACTGGATTGTAAAGAATTCATGGGGTACGCATTGGGGAATGGATGGTTATATTCACTTGCTACGCAATAGTGAGAATTCTGAAGGAGTCTGCGGGATCAACGTGCTAGCTTCGTATCCAGTTAAAACGAGTCCTAATCCACCTCCTCCTCCTTCCCCTGCTCCTACAAAATGCGATATATTCACTAGCTGTTCACAAGGTGAAACCTGCTGTTGCACATCACGAATTATGGGCATTTGCTTTTCGTGGAAATGTTGCGAGTTGGATTCTGCAGTGTGTTGCAAGGACCACCGTCACTGTTGCCCTCATGATTATCCGATTTGTGATACTAAAAGGAAGCAGTGCCTCAAGGTTTGTATTGAGTTCCTAAGGTTTCCTTTCCTTGTTTGGTTCGAAATTTTTTGGAAGCAGTATGATCATTTAAGGCGATGCTTGTTTTTTCGGTGAAATTAAGTTGATCCCAACTCAAAATTGAATCAATCTTATCTATCAAACAACGTTTGGCATGAATATTGTGGTTTTCGCAGCATTTGAACAAGTCGATGTCATTGTCATATATCATATATTTGTAAATATGTTCGAGAAAATATAAAGTTGGCATATGTTCTAGGAATCAGCTGTTCAGCCATATTACTACTGAAAAAGATTTCTGTCTGTTCTTATATTGTTTTACCGCTTTAACAATGCATTGTGATATAATTGTAGCTATCTGGCAATGGCACGATGGCAAAAGGGCTCGAGAACAAAGGGTCTTACAATAGCTGGGGTTCCCTGCTCGAGGTTTTGAATACGTAGACATGCTGATTTCTGCAACAGCGAGTGTTTGTTTTGGCATACAAAAAAGCAGGAGGATTCGCATGGAGCTATTCATTCTGTTGATTAGTGGATTCAATTTGACTACACTTTTGATTAAATCTTTCTAAACATTGAAGAGAGTTCTACCATTATTATTTTTGTTGTAAAGTAGTTTTTTGTTTTTTCTGAAGAGAGTTGTTCTGTAGATTAGCCGACCCCAATTGATTTGGGACATAAGGCTCGGTTTGGTTTGGTTTGGTTTTTAGACTTGTTCTGTAGATTGAAAATCCATGTTTTGTAGACAACAGTGCATATAATCGGTTGACCGAATAATTGTTTCACTGCAGCAATGATTAATGCCTTAAGTTTTCATACTGAACTCTGGACTGGTCATTCATGTTTTCTGCTTCAACACTTGCCGGGAAAAACAAATCCTCAATTATACGAACATCGTAGAAGCATAGATTTTGGCTTTGATATTCGTCCTATCCATGACCTAAGATTTTGAATATCAAAAGTAATGAACCAAGAATACCAAGAAGGAATAATTGATAGATATGGATAGGACAATAGCCACGGTTTCTGTTTCGTACAATGGAACGGAAGCTTGGACACCGTCCCAAACACTGGGCAATATAAGTCTATCGCGAAGTTCAAACCAAACTCATCACCTGCGAACTCCCTACACCCTGGATCATTGCCCCCGACAAACTTTCAACAAGAGCATATTATTTGAAAGAATTTATCTTTTACTATCTCATGAAATAGACTTTAGTCTAGCATTGATCCATGAAGAGGGTCAAGAAGCCACATCCATCTAGTGCGGGCGACCCATTTGAGTGGGGAGCTGCACAAACAGGCACAATTTGTGCAAGGATTTGCGGTTCGGAAATGAGAACTTTAAAATTTGTACATTTTTGTCAAGAAAAGTTCAAACTTTTTTTTGATAAAGAAGAAAAACTCGTTGCATCTAATGACTAGCAGCAAAAATAATTGAATTTCTCCCAACAAATGCATCATTTTTAAGTTTTTATTTTGTTGATCGGACAATTTTCCCGGGATGGGGGTAGTACAATGGTGGATTCAAAAATCATGTTTGAGTACTTAAATAAGTTTTTATTTTTTTAATGGTTCTCAAATCAAACTCCCAAAGTTTCTATGCAGAGCTTATGCAGTCTATCAGTACTTGAAAAACTGAAACACAGTCCATCCCCGACGAATGGGGCTAAAGGCTTTCCCAAGTTTTTGAGGATAACTATACATACCACCAGCTCTGAAGTTTTGGCTCTTAGATCTGATCGGCCTTGCCGACCATTTTCAAACGGCAACAATGGTGGCGTCGGCAGCGGTTCCGGTGGTTGTCCTTCAGCCTCCCCTGGAAATGAGCTTCAGTAGGTGCCGATCTGGTCCATCCACCTCCTTCACAACTGTGTCTAATGGGTCTGTTGTCGACACTGTTTTCTTTCGGGGGTTTTCTTTTGTTTTGTTTTGTTTTGTTGTGTTTTCCTTTGTTATAGTAGTTGTAATCTTTTCGTTTTAATATAATTTGAATGATCTTTCTCACTAACGGAAGGAAATAACCAAACACCACTAGTTAAGAGGGTTATGTTTAACAATCGGGAAAGGCTACAATACACATCTCTATCTAGGTGGTATCATATGCACCTCCAAACTATTACAAGTTTTTAGTATAAAAGCAACAACACGCACCAATATATTATGATTTTTAGTGAAAATATTATGAATTTTATTACTGAAAAGTTACAAGGAAATGTTATGGATCATATTGTTGAAAAGTTACAAATTTTTAATACAAAAGTTATCAGATGCACCAAAATGTTATTAATCTTTATGAGACGACACAATTTGAACCACGCATTAGGTGCATATGGTACGCACCTTTAAAAGGTGTGTATTGTAGGCTTTCCCGTAACCTTAACAAATATATTTATTTTATTACAAACGATAGAAGAAAAGAAGTATTTGAATTACATCAAACGGGACATAAGTCCATAATCATACCAAAACCCAACCAATATCCCATTAAGAGAACAACTAACTAACCACATAAAAGTGTACAATTACTTTTGGCAAGGATTAACGCCTTGACCTCCTCTATAAAAGTGTACAAGGGTAGCCAATTGAGCTAACCTCAATCGATTGTTGTAGTCTATAACAAACACTTGGTAGAAGCAAGGTGTTAGTAAATACCCTCGTGTAAGAGCAAGTCCAATAGGGATGGATATGGGGTTGTATAGTCATAATCCATCCCCAATTATACAACCCCATGCTCCAATGGAGATGGAAAACCCGATGGAAAATATCAAAGATGGAAAAGGAGATGGATATTTTCATTCCCATTTGACTGCAACTATAATTGACAGCTCATCAAAATCCAACTGCCACCACCTTGAGATTGAACCGGAGTGTACCTGTGATAGCCAGAAGCTGGCAGGAATCTACAAAAACTCGTTTTGGAAAGGGAGAGAGGGGGGTTTCACGTGTGGAGTCTGGTGTGAGAGAGGGAGGGTTTCGCCGGCCTGAGAGAGAGAGAGGGTTTTGGGAATAGAGTTTGGGTCTGCGTCGATTTGGAACCAGAGAGAAGGTAGAAGATAAGTATTAGGGAAAATTATTAGGTGTGGTGAGTTCATTGTGCACTCAAATCCAACGGCTAGAATGGGCTTCCAACGACTCTCAAATGCTTTCAACGGCTAGAATATGCTTTTAACGTTCAAATTTTTTTTCTAACTATATATAGATGAGTCAGTTGGGTAAAGAATACACCAACACTCATTTTGGATGTTAAAATAACGTTTGTCCGGACCGTAAAATAACGTTCAATAAACGTTTGAGATTTGGGGTCCATGGAATCAATATACTTTTTGGTAAGCATGACATCACTTTGTGGTGAGATCCACACCATTTGTGGTGAACCCCACACTGTTTCAACCAATCAGGGTGAAGGTTTTGTTCACCCTCACCGTGAACAAATTTGCATTCCACGATTCAGTTATGGGGCTGAATTTCGCAGGGGAAGAGTGATCAATCGTGAAAGGTAAGATTTGCACTGCCAATGCTCTTCTAACAATCTTTTGAATAGATTTTCAGAACAAGTTCGAGTAAACTTCCAGTAAATAGAAAGTATTAACTACTCAAGTACATTAAAATGTTTGACGAGTGAAGAACGAAGACCACTTTAAATGTTTGTAAGATTCATATCCACTCAACGAATCAATGCCTAATGAGCCTACCTTATGCAAAGATAGGCTTCAACTTGATGACCAGGCAAAGGGAAACGACTGTAGTATTGTGTTTCCTGACCGATAAACTAAAAACGAACGGAATTGGATCCTCTCCCATCCTTAGTTTGGACCGGAAGGGATAGTCCAAATCTGGATCGTCCATTGCTGCAATAATCATTTGGATTTGCTCAGAAACTCTTACCGGTAAGTGTCTATAAGCAAATCCAAACCATTAATTGCACCAATGTATGTAGGACGGATCCATGTCGTCCAAAACTTGGTAAGAGTCTCTGAGCAAAATTGAAACCATTGATTGCACCAATGTGTAGTCCAAAACTTGGATTAGAGAGAATCCAAACCCAAAACTAGAGCATGATTATGAGGTGATCTAACATGCATGGTGGCCAATAGCAAAAAAGTGTATTAATTTCTGTAAAAAGTGCACAGATATCCGCCAAAGTGTAGAGATGCCTGTGAAATAGGCATTGAAGTTCTAACTATTGTCCTTTTGTGTGTATTATACTATTATCCTCTACCCAATGGGCACACGTTACCCGGGCTTGAAGCTCTCGCCTTACCGACGAGCCGACAGCTAATGGCTGATCTTCAATTTTCGGACAATCGAATCGGAGGACGGTTGGGAAATACCCTCGGAGAGAACCGCCTGCAGGCGGAGATTGCTAACAACAGGACAATTCAGTGGCGGCTCTAGAAATTTTAGACAGGATGTTCAACATTTACATTAACTCTACTAGTTCTACTAACTAGTATATACATACAAAATTTTCATATATTCGGTCAAGTAAGATGTCACATTTTTTCATCGCGAATTCTATGTTATTGGGTCAAGTAAAATTAAATCGGGGATAAATAAACTAATATATATTTGTGTGCCAAATATGTTCGCACGAATATTTATTTTTTGTATAGAGAGTTGATTGTTAGTTAGAAAGAAATCATAGGACGATATCAATAGGATATATACTTTTTTTATTCTTGATTTTCCTAATTTTTGTCGTAAAGAGTGTGCATTTTATTTGAACTGGTGTATTAAAGATTCTAAAGTGAATTACCA
The DNA here is from genome assembly GCA_036023075.1 of Gaultheria prostrata. Classification (NCBI taxonomy): domain Eukaryota; kingdom Viridiplantae; phylum Streptophyta; class Magnoliopsida; order Ericales; family Ericaceae; genus Gaultheria; species Gaultheria prostrata. The sequence goes on from JAXBDA010000534.1 coordinate 54,866, forward strand.
GAATTGGTGAGTGTGTATAGTATAAATGTTCAAACTAAATCCAATATAAATTTATCACATGTAATATATAAAACATAAAAGGTTTTGGAGTGTACATTGACCATATATGGGAAGATTTTAGACTTTAGTTGGTTGTTTGCATAAAATTGATTTGCGGAATGATTTGTTGAGCTAGGTGTTCAAATTTTTTTGAGTAGGGTGTTCAAATATTTATGAATAGGGTGTTCAACAATGGCTAATACTAACCTAAACTAAACTAAAAATTTTACATATATTTCTAAACAAAAAAATTTCTTGAGAGTGTTCAAGTGACCACCCTTATCAAAGGGTGGAGCCGCCTATGGGACAATAGGTGTCGGTGTAGCTCTCTTGCCGGTTTGATAACTAAACTAACACTTATTAGGTATCTCTCACCTACGGCTTATAGTTCTGAGTGAGGGAGCTCCCATACCAACGATGTCACCGAGAGCCCAAAAGCGTAAGGTGACATCATCTTAAAGGGAGGGACTGAATGACTCGGAGTGTCTAGCTCGGGAGACCAGCCCTCGGGGAGGGATGGGCTCTCTGTTGTTTGAGCTAGACCAGTTCCTCTTGTTGCTAAGAGTAGGAGTCGGCTCGATTATTGAAGACCGAACATAATGCACCCTCTACCCAATGGGCACACGTTACCCGGACCGAACACAATGTACTAGTTGCCAACTCAAGCAGATGGTTCTCAACTTTAACTATACCATTATCCTTTTCTCCAATGGATAATGTATACTCACTCCATGTAAAGTGTAATCCATTTTTGCGGTAAGTTGTACTTTCCCCCAAGTTAATCTAAAGTCGTAGCCCAACTAGCCAATTGTTTGTAATGCAACAGTAGAACTAGTATAAGATGTGCGTACTTAGGACATTGTGGTGACTTGAAAGTGAGTGATACTAGAATTTTGAAATAGCACCAGCACTCTGTTCTTACTGCATTCTCTTAGTAACACACAACCCAAGTCATTCAAAACGAGTATGAGGCTATGAGCACACAACAAATTCAAAGAAGACAGAAAGCTCTCACTTCGCAATCGGACTAGGGCTGCAAAAGAGCCGAGCTTTGAAGTGTTCGAGCTCAGCTCAATTAGTATAAAGGTGCTTGAGCTCGACTCGTTTACTAAACAACCCTCTACAAACGAGCTAAGTTACAATTAGCTTGAGCTCAGCTCGTTTACAAACGAGCCGGGCTGAGCCTCAAACCGGTCCGTTTGCAGCCCACTCCCCATATCACCACATAACACATTTGATATATAACAGGGAACTAAAATTATGTAATCAAACCATATTTGAGCATCAAAATTTACAATTTCACCAATCATAATGTGAGAAATACACAAAGAGTAAGCAATAGAATACCTATCTTTTTTCCCTCATTGCGTTCTATCTTCTTCACTCTATGTACTGCTCAAATCACCATAGACAGAGAACACACCAACCTTCAACAACCATTCACTACGAGGACGGAAACACGTCTTTAACAGCAGATGCAGCAGTCAAGTAATTCAAAGTATTCCTCAACGTCTCCTTCTCTCTCTTCAACCTCACCGCCGTATCCTCCAACTCCAGCAACGCCTGCTGCTCTCTCGGCGCCCCTTCGAACGTACTTCCAACGAAGAACGAAAACGGCGTCGGATACAAATTCCTCCTTAAATCCCCCACCTCCTTCTCCTTCTCCTTCTTCCCATTCAACCGATTCGATAACCTCATCACATCCTTCATGTACACCTCCACCTCGCTGGCCAGCGCCTCCACGTCATCCCCTGTACCGGGCCGGTCCTCCAACCAGGCCACGTCGGCGACGAGGTAGGGTTTGGTGCGAACGAGTTTGGTGACTCGGAACCGTTCCTGGCCCTTGCAGATGAGGAAGAACCGGTCGTCGACGAGGCGCTCGTGCTTGACGATCTCGCCGACGCAGCCGACGTCGGCGGTGCCGGTGGTGGCGTCGGAGTAGACGACGCCGAATCGGAGGTCGGTGTGGAGGAGGGTGTGCATCATGATGCGGTAGCGGTACTCGAAGATTTGTAAGGGGAGGATTGCGCCGGGGAAGAGGACGAGGGGGAGGGGGAAGAGCGGGAGCTCCTCGACGGCGGCGGCGGCGTTTTTGGAGGAGGAGCAGCGGCGGAGGAGGAGGGGATTAGGTTTTCGGTGGCGGCGTTTGGGGATAGGAGAGCGGGTGAAGGAGATGGATCTAGGGTTGGGGGATAGCAGGGAATTATTGGGGGTAATGTAATTCGGGATTAAGGGGTGTTTGGGAGTGAGGGATGAAGAAGCTGGTGGAGAAGGGAGGAATTGGGGAAGAGCCATTTTAGTAGCTTTTACAGTGAACTGAGTTTGAGGAGAGAGATTCTAGAGAGAGATTGAGGACATTGTGGAAAGAGAAGATGTGGATTGGAGGATTGCCATATATAGTTACGAGAGTTTTCTCTCTCACTGTATCCAAAAGAAGATCAGTTCAAAGCCTGGTGGTGGTGTGGATAATATGGAGAGAGTGTGTGTGTGTGGAGGGAAGGATTTGAGTGGTGGTGGTAGTTAGGAGTGTACTGTGTATACATACCTTGGGCCAGGGTTGTTTTGGTGGGTTCGGGCGAGGTTATACTACTCCTACACTCTCTCCGACTTCCGTCTCAATTTATTTGTTCAATTTTTTAAAAAAATTTGTTTGATAGAGCTATTTGAGATTTATTAAATAAGATTCATATTGCATATAAAAATTGACACATGTAATTTTCTCACAATACATCAACTTAAAAACTGACTTAAGTCATCAACAATTGGAACAATCCCATTATTGTTAAAATCGTACGATACAACATATGTGTTCTATGATCTGTATCGTCTCCATAGGAAAACGACACGTATCCCCATCCCGTATTCTTTTTTTATAAAAATCCTACATTACGTAGCGGTACTCTAGAGGCCCGGGATACATGAATAGTGTGTTTTTTTTAGAGGGGAGGGTGGCTTAGAGAGAAAATGTGGCCCCAAAAAATTATTCAATTCTTCTCTAGGCATTTGAGTGTGTTTTTTTAGGATCCTGGTCCTTTCCAATCCAACATTTGAACTAAACGAGACAATTTTCATCTACACCATACATTGGCAAAATTAGTAGTTCGGATTTGCTAATCAACTCTGACCCATAAGAGTTAATTAGTAAATCCGAACTATTAGTTGCATGTAAACAGTGTAGATAAAGAATGTATTCTCTCGTCCAAAAGTTATACTGGGGGATCCATTTCCGTTTTTAGAGGGGAGGAGTCGTTTAGAGAGTACAAGTGGGCATTGCGGAAGAAGATAGAGAAGAGGCCGGGGTGGCGGTGGATAATATGGAGAGAGAAGGGGGAACAGAAGGACTTTGAGTGGTGGCGGTGGTCGTTCGGTATTATTCAGTATTTTCTAAACCCAATCACATGGTATTCCGAGTTACTCTTTAACACTACACATTCTTGTAAGAATAACAACTAAGTGTGTGAATTGCAAATGTATGGTGTTGCAACCGAAATGAACTCCTATTTACTTGTGATAAAGAGATTTTCACACCTCCCAGATTAAAATTCACATTTCCTTTTTACACATAAAAGCTTCACCAATAGACATGGAAATCACTCCCTAAAGCCCAAAGAGGATTGTTGTGAAAGAGTTTACACATGGAATTGACTGAACTACTCTCCCTCGTTTGGTATTTTTCACACCCCCAGATTGATATCACATCTGTATCCTCATTTGGGCTTGTGTGCCACGTGCTACTACTTTGCGAAGAAAATTTTCAATTGTTTGGATGGTGTTGTCTACTGTCCCTCGTTTCACTCTTGAGTTCCCATTATTTAATACTCCTCCTAATAATTCGAAGTTCCTTCGAGTTAAACGGGTTGATCAGTGAATTATTCACGTTTAGTTTAAATTTTAAACAACTTTAAATCTTTGTTTAAGCTGGACCTTATAATTTTAAGTTCCTTCGATTAGCTGAATTTTTTAAAGCTTCATTAGTTGAAGGAGCCGAATTGGTCCAAACTTTCGTGTAACAAATACAAATAAATTTGGTCTGAACGCTCAACGAGCTTCAAATTTACAAGCTTGAAAGTTTCTTGTAGTATTTTTTTCACCAACTAAACTTAGAGCATCTAGCTCCAACCCATGAGTTTTCCTTCAAAATGAAAAACGAAAGTGACATATCAATGGGAGATTTTGTAATTTATGTTCTCTTTTACTCAAAAAGTTGTACTTTTTGAAGGGACTCATCCTCCTTTTTGGAGAATTGGTTTTTCAAATTTATTTTGGTTCTTCAAAATAAATTTGAAGAATGGATGTGACAAAAAAGAGGATGGGTCCCTCCAAACAGCATAACTTTTTGAGGAAAAAGAGGTATAAATTACAAAATCTCCCCTTGATATGTCACTTCCGTTCTTCGTTTTGAAATTTTGAAGATTGGTAGGAGATGCTCTTAGGGTAGTTTTTTTAGCCCGATAGGAGCATTGATTTGACTATTTATCTGAGGAGAATTTTTTTTTTTTTTGAATATCCTTTACCTGAGGAGGTCTTAGTTTAATTTTTTACGTTGAGATTAAATATTCTTTTTGTATATAATTTCGCAAAGTGTGAGATATATAACACCATAGAGATGTATTTTTTATTTAAATCACTCTCAATTCCATGTGACAAATTATGCCATGAATTATGTACCTCTTCACTATTACTACTAGGCTCATTAGGTAAATGGAAAATGATTTTCAAATACCCTTTTATCCCACAAACACTTCATTTTTTGTCTTTATTCACTTGAAAGTATCAAATTATCCTTATCTCATGAGTAAAAAAATATAAGGGTAATTTAGTAATTTCAAGTGAATAAAGACAAAAAAAAATAGTGTTTGGTGATAAAATGGGGTGTGAAAATCATTTTCTCCTTACAAGATAACCTAAATGTTTTAATAAAGTAATATGTCAAGCAATATCCGAATATCTATTCAAGCTGGGTTTCCCATTTGATTTTATGAGAATGATAAGCCCCAAATGTTGTATATATCCGGGCTTATCTCGCTCGTTTTCACCACACACACGTGCATTTTGTGCTTTTATACAACTGACTTTACACGAGTTGTGTTTTTGATGAGTTTTAAAAAATCGGAGCTAATAAGGCGTGTCCAAAGCTCCAAATAATCCCCGATTGTATCCGAAAGTATCCAAGGTCCCTCAATGCCGTGGAGGACAATCGCCGAAGCTTAGAAGTCGATTCAAGGAGCTTTGGAAGGTTCAAGGAAGGCCCGGAACAAAGGAATAAGAAATCTAGAGCTATGAGCCTTGAGGAAATCCGACACAATGTTAGGAAAAAGCTAATTTCTCTCAAGATACAAAGGCCATGAAGATGAGGTCCATTGCGTTTGAAAGTAGACTCATAGAGCTTTCCAACGATTCAAGAATCGCCGCATTCTAAGTTCGGACGAAGCCTGGACGCGCCCACGAAGTTGGTTCAAAAATCTGTCCGAAATGGATTTGGATCGATCCAGATTGAGTTTGGATCGATCCAAACTATTTTAGTGAGAAACAGAGGGTTTTGGATCGATCCAGATCGATCCAAAGTGGCTACGTGGAAAATTTCTTAAGGCATTTTGGATCGATCCAAAGTTAATCTGGATCGATCCAAACTCTTTCCGGGCCACTTTTTGCTACTTTAATTCTTTCCATTTGTTGAATGTTTTGCCTTTTGGATATTTTTAGGTTATTTTAAAGGAGAGAGAGGTTCCTTGTTGTTGTGCACGTTATAGTGCATATTTTTATCTCTAACTTAGATGATGTAAACCTCATGATATGTTTTATTTGCTCTTATCATATTTAGTTTTGGATTTTGTAGGAAAATGAAGTGTTGGAGGAAAAAGAAGGGGAAAATACAAAATCTGGGCTTTATTACTTTAAATATTAAAGTTGGAAGAGCAAAGACACTAAAGTGTTGTAGGACAAGTGGTAAATGAGCAGACTTTTCTACACAAGAGATCCCAAGTTCAAGACTTGGTGGGAGCAAAACCTTTATTTTTTGGATAAAAGCTGCATGTTCTGCGAAGCACACAATAATTTCCCTCTTGTTGCACACAGCCGAGATTCACTTGATAATTACTCCTAGTTGCACATGTGTTTGGAGAACTTGATCATTTTCCCCATCAGGTTCAAGTTGCAGGAAAAGGAGAAAAACGTGCATGTGTGCAAGTGCCGGCCAATCTCAAGTGGAGATTTGGCATGGGATTGGTCAAAGAGTATTAATTTGTATCTATCCATTTCTTTTGTTTTGTACTGATTCTAAGTCCATAAAAAGAGTGTGTTCAGACAAGCAGAATGGAGGCAATAGAGCATGGCATAGTCCAGTTTATTCATTTCCATTTTCTGTCTTTCTTCCATTTCCTCTTTTGTATCATTTCCTTCAAAACAAATTGAGAGTAGCAACTTTATTTCGTTCAATGCCGTCAAGGAAGTTTATTTTATTTATTGTCTTCATTTTATTTACAAATATGTCAGGCTAAATTAGTTGCTAGGGTGAGGATGAAGTTACATGTTTAAATATCTATTTTATTTATGTGACTTAACTTCTCCAAAAAAATAGCATACTTTCATTAGTAAAATTCTTCTTGTTCATTTGCCTATTTTTCACTGAAACATTAAAATTGGCTTTCCAATGTGTTTTGTTGGATTCAGTCTATGATTTGTTGAAAGCGGATATAGACTGTGTTTTGACGGATTCAGTGGATGTTTTGATTTTATACTTTTGTTTGGCAAAAGAAGGATTATTTTTATAAAGCTAAAAAAAGAGTTGTCAAGATTATTTTCCACAATAAAAGAGCTTTGCCGCCAGTTTATTGTGCAGAGAAATTGGAGAATTAAGGAGCATAAATAATATAGATATTGCACGTGTAATGGATTCCGGTACCCTAGTATTTCACTTAAGTGTTTAAAATCCCTCTCTTGAATTTTCAAGTTTGTTTCACCAAAATTCCAAAAAAATTGCTGAACTAGATTAGGAATTTTATATAAGATTAATTGAGTTATTCAGCCACGCCATATTAGTCCCTGTGGGTTCGACCTCGCTCTTGCTAAACTATATTTCGGTACGATTCATGCACTTGCGAGTAATTAAAAATTTCACAACACTTGTATATATACTCTCCTATCTCTATCTCTCTCCCTCTCTAGTTTAGTTTTGCACTTTAAGGAGGAAAACCTCCATAGCTTGTAATTTGATTTTCCTTCAAGAACTCATGTAAATTTCCATTTCTAGTTAATTTCTCGTGTATTAATGTTGTAGCTACACTCAAGATCTCTCTTTAAATCCAGCTTATTTCCGTTTTCATCGGTTATTTCGCGTTCTTCATTTTCTAGCTTTCTCCCTTGAAATCTCACTTAAATAGTTGTGTTTGTTTAATTTCCTAAAGTTTAAAGTTGTTGCTAGTACTTAGATTATTCTAGAAATCAAGTTTATTCTCGCATTAGTCATGTTCTTTATTTCCTTTACAAAAATAGTCAAGTTTCCTAGTATGTTTAGTGAGTAGTTTTCGTAGGCTTGGTCATAGGGTGATTAGCACCCCGTGACTTTGGTTGATTCGCTCTCCTCGCCGTATTTGCAAACATCGCTTGTTTAGTAGAGTTACGGGTTCATTTTTATGTACCAAAACCGAGGGTTGTTAACCTCATTGATCCCACGTAGGCATGACATGATCTCCGAGACCCGCTCGAGCAGATCCTCGATGAGGTACGAACCGACTGCCTCGAGAGATTTCAAGTCTGAGAAGATGATCATTAGAGATTTTTAGTGAGAGGAGATAATCGTTCAAGATTTGAAATTTGAAACGTGGAGTTGCATAGGAGAGAGAGGGTTGGCCGAGAGAGGTGGGTATCAATTTGAAATTGTGAGATTGTGAGAGAGTTGGGAGAGACAGGTGGCAGAGAGGTTAACAATCTTGGTTATTAATGCTCTGTTTGGAACATATGGAAGGGAAGGGAAAAGAAGAGAAGAGAAAATATTTAAAACAGAAACTATGAAGAAAATGAGTTTCTTTCTCTTGTTTGGTTCTCAAAAGAAAATGAGAGGAAAATGGGGAGAAAATTATCTCTCTTGTTTGGATCCAAAAGGAAAATAGAAAGGAAAATAAGAAGGAAAAGTAACTAACTTACTCCTATAAGGGAATTTGGTTCTAAAAAGAAAATGAGATGCAGTTTTCTGATTTGGAGAGAGAGGCCTCACGTTTTTGTATTTCTGACTGAAGAGGGAATTTGCATTTGCACTTCAAATTTTCCCGCCCACTTTTCCCTCTTATTTTCTAGACTTTCCTCTCTATTTTCCACTTCTTATTTTCCCTTCTCTTCCTAAACCAGGAACCAAACATTTAAGAGGGAAAAATTCCCATTTTCCTTTCCGTTCCCCTATTTTCTTCAAGTTCCAAACAGAGCATAAAAGTCATCCATTTGAAATGGGAAACCCAGCCTCAACAAAAGTGCACATGAAAGATATGTAACTTATGTTAATTGATGGATCATTCTAGAATACCTTGTGGCTTATAGTACGTGGTTTTTATGCACTTTATGTCAATTGTTGGATCATTCTATGAAGTATGAACACAAGTTGATGGATCATTCTAGAATACTTTACACAAAGTTTTTGTCACAAAATTGACCAGAGCTTCTTAGATGAAGGCAAAATTACTACTACAAAAGAAAGAAAATGGTTTTTTTTTTCTTAAAGAAAGAATAAAAGTCTTTTTAAATCCAAGCAAAGCTAAAGTTTGATTTATACTATAATATCCGTTACGCAATGCAGGATAGTCATCCACACTTGAATTCATATGTTTTCAAATGAAGTTGCGAGAGTTACAACTGTTGATTTTTTATTGGTCATACAATAATTATATACTACCTCCATCCGTGTTTGTAGGTCATTTTTTTGAGTTTATGACATTTTTCAAATGTTTTTATCTTTCAATTTATGTTTTTATGATTTTGAAAACTTTGAATAATAAAACTAATTGAGATCTATCAAATAAGATTCATTGCATATTTTTTAGATCCGTATTAAAAGATACCCCAATCAATTGAAATTAAAGTAATTTTGCATCCATTGCATATTTTTCAATTTATGTTTTTTAGATCCATTGCATATTTTTTAGATCTGGATTTTAAATTCTAAAATTATCCTTCATTTTTACTCATTAACTCTTCAAAAAAAAACCAACAATAATTTTACGAATTTTTACCTCTTAAATTTTCAAAACAAACTTATTAAGGGAGAATTTAAAATAGGATACTCAACTACTATTAAAAAGGGACAAAGGGAGAAAGTATTAATCTAAAGATTCTAAACACAATCGGACAATAAATTATGATAATCACAAACCGCCATAAATTATGGTCCATCAATTTTGCCCCAATATATGGTCCCATTAAATTATTATATCTATCACTTGACATTGGAATGGGAATATTTACTATGCATGTGGTCCAAGTTTTGGGCAAGAGGAGATAGTCCAAAATTGGATTGTCTAATACTTCCATAATTAATGGTTCAAATTTGTTCCGGAAGAGTCAAATAATTCTAAACTAGTGATTATCACAATGTATGTAAGAGTCTTCAAATATTTCTTTCGTTCCATTTTAATAGTCCAGTTCAATCTCTAATGTAATTTTTAAATTCTTAATATCTTTCAATCTATCATATGATATCATATTTCATCTATCATATGATATCATATTTCACATAAAATTTATTATAGACGCAAGATATTAACAATTTAAAAATTATATTAGAGACCAAACTGAACTACTAAATGGAACAAAGAGAGTAATTCAAAACTATAGATTATCGCAATGTATAGTCCAAATTTTAACGGACCTTGCTACGTGTACCGAAAGATTTTAGATTGACACGGTGGGACTTTAGATCAGCCAGTTCTAAACGTCCGATTGAGCTGAAATTTCGTGGGGCCCCTCGTAATCGCATTCTAAGGTGAATGAACAGCTCAGATCGTGCGTGTGAGACCCAAAAGAAAATCCCATAGAGCAGTCAGTACATTTTCCGGGTGCTTTGCTCGGTACCCATAGGTTTTTCCAATTTTAACTGTTTACTCCCGTCCAAAATTTGGTCACAAGAGGATCAGAGCCCCTTGACATATGCGGACACGTCACGAGATGCCTACACCAAATAAGATTTTGTTTCCACTTTTCAAAAGCTTCAAGTGGCATTCCCGTAATTACAGTCCAACTTCGATACAGTTTCGTCATTTGGTGCGCTAGGGCTCTCTATAAAATGAGGCTCGTTGGCGTCTCTCTCAAATCGTCAAAATCAGAGCTTTTTGAATAGCATTCTTCGATCACTTCTTCGCAATATTCGATTTGAGATCACTATTCTGTGAATCAGAGAAAACATGGCTTCTTCAGAGGAGGGTCAAGTGATTGGTTGCCACACCGTCGAAAAGTGGAACGAACAGCTCCAGAAGGGCAACGACGCCAAGAAATTGGTACCAGTTTTTCTTTCTATTCATTTCTACAGTCATCTATAGCCATTTCTGTTTCGTCGTTTGATCACTTGATTTGATTGATGCGTTCTTTTCAATTACTGAATTGAATTGAAGGTGAGAAAGGGAAGAAGAAAAACCCTTTCACTTGATTGTATATTTTGATTGATAACTGAAATAGATGAGAAATGCTGATAAACGATGAGAAATATAGAAAAGGAAGAATCTTTCTATATGGTTTTTCGAAAAATCTCGTCAGGTTTGCTGAGATTTGGTGAAAAACACAAGCCTTTCTTTTCTTATCTTCTCTCACTAGCCGAAGGGTTAGGGTTTAGGTCCCAAAAAGAAATAATTTGGACGGTGAGAAAGGGAAGAAGAAAAACCCTTTCACTTGTTTGGATATTTTGAGTTGGTAACTAAAATAGATGAGACATGCTGACAAACGATGAGAAATATAAAAATGGACGAATCTTTCTATTTAGTTTTTCGCAAAATCTCGTCAGGTTTGATGAGATTTGGTGAAACCACAATCCTTTCTTTTCTTATCCTCTCTCACAAGCCGAAGAGTTAGGGTTTAGGTCCCAAAAAGAAATAATTTTTTGATTTACTTTTAGGCTTGTGTTTTTGTTGTTGATTTCTTGTTCTTGTATTAAGTGACCAGGTGTGATTCTTTTGTGTGTATAATTGCTAGTTTCATTTCATGTGGTGCGGACGCAAATCCTTGGGGATTTGAGTTGGGTGTTCTGTTTTGGAGATTGTTTTTGGCCTTTTACATGCACGATTTACATATTAAGTAAATGGAATCCACAGTTTTATTCATGCTCTGATTATTACGGAATTGCCAATTTCCAGGCCCAAATTAGGTGAGGTTTTGAAGAAAATACTGAAAACATGAAACAACTGAACATCTACCTTGTTCGCTGTAAATGCTGTTTTATCCACAAGTTTTCAATTTGCTTCTTTGTAGTGGACGTATCTTTTAGAAGAAAAAAGATTTACAGCCAAATTCAGGGCCGGCCCAAGGGTCTGGGGTGCCCTAGGCCTAGTCTAAAAATTGTGCCCCGAGAGTACAACATTTAAATAAATTTTTCAGTAACAATCACAATACGAAAAAGCCAAAATAATATAAAATTCTACTAATCATTATTTCAACCGTCTCAAAGTGACCTCTCGTTGTCTGGGGTTTGACAATTCAATATTCATCCTCCATTCCTCCTATGAGTCCTATCTCTATAACTATGGTAATACGCATGTGATGCACACGAGCTAGTGCCCAATGCAAAAACATTGAATGCTCGATTGACGTGAGGGTTTTTTTTTTTTGGTATGTTTTTTACCCCAATAATTGGAAGAAACAATGCATAAAAAGGTTTAGGTAAATTATACTTCAACCATAAAAAGGTTTAGGTATTTTTTTTCCCTTCAGCTTCTTGATGGTTTGAACCAGCTGATAAGTAGCTTCCAAAGAAAGCTTGAAAATATTTCTCTCTCCAAAATAAGGAATTCAATATCCTTGAAAGCTTGTTAAATAGTTTTGTTCATCTAAAAATCCCAGCACATATATGAGTCAAATGCATTCCCATCAAGAGTTCATATGTGTCATTGGTTTTACCAAAGATCATGAATGTTTAAACGCATTTTAAGAATGAAAAAAAAAACTGTCTTTATTTTATGGAGATGACAATGTGTTTCTAAAGAAAATAATTTTTTTGTCCATGGGTTGCACACCCCTTGGGTGGCGGGAGGGGAGGGACCAATCCCCTTTCTAGATCTGGTTTCCCCTTCCCCTTCTGCACCATATCCACCTTCTGTTCACCGATCGTTGGAACTTGGCGTTCCGCAGCCCTGTTGGGCGTCACGATTCGTCTGCTCCTCCTTTGCAATCTTACGGGTTCCGGCGGCTTCTTAGGTCTCCGGTAGAGGAGCGTGACCGGTTGGAGATTTGGCTAGAGAAGGGCTGCTCAACGACGAAGGGGAGTGTATCTCTTTATTTTCGTTTTTTTTTGTTTTGTCCGGTTTTAGGCCGGTTATGTCCGGCTTTAGGCCGGTTTGTCCGGACCTTGTCCTGTGTGTCCTGTTGGTTTGGTCATATGCTTTCTCGTTGTATTTCTATGACCTGTTTTCGTTGGAGTGTCCGATCTGTGGACTCCCAACCTTTCCCATGGGAATCTTTGATGAATACTATCTCTCAACTTTTGACAAAAAAAAAAAAGAACTAAAACTCCAATTGAAATTCTTTTTAGAATGCTCACCTTTGGATCAGGGGGCTTTGTTTTAGTTTGGGTCTAAAGGCCCAATGCTGATTATAATTGTTTTAGGCCTTTTTATGTTTTATTGGGCTTTAAACGACTCCTACCCATGTATACTATTAAAATTATTGGAGTGCCCCAATTATTATGGGTTTTTTGAATGCCCTAGGCCCAGGCCTTTTGGGCCTTGGTCCTGGGCCGGCCCTGCAGCCAATTGGTGGCCGTGGTTGAAATCGGTCACCGTTGAAATGGTATGAAGTTTAAACTTTAAACCAACTGTGCACTACTTGGTTGGCTTGGGATTGCTACGTCATCTTTATAGGCAGGGGTAGAGATATAAATCTTAGCTAGTGAGGTCAAAATCTGCTCGATAATCGCACATGATATATGTTTTATCTATTTAGTAATGAATAATATATTCTTTTTAAATATAGACATGATATCTTTTGTATTCCTCGGTAAGATATCGAATTGGTTAGTAAAAGTCCCTTGCGTTTCATGTATTGAAAATGACACATGATATGTTATTAGTACAATAAGATAGTTTTCCTACCAAACCAGTTAGTTGTTGGAATGGTCTAAACCAACCATCCACTACTTGGGTGATGACGTTCGATGGTTTGATACTTTTTCATTCTATCTCCTAGAAAATGCTGACAAACTATTTTGACAGGTGGTGGTGGATTTCACGGCTTCATGGTGTGGACCATGCCGTTTCATTGCCCCAATTCTAGCAGAGATGGCTAGGAAGATGCCTCATATCATGTTCCTCAAGGTGGATGTTGATGAATTGAAGGTAAACCATCTACCAAAGCCTTATTGGTGCCTTCAGTTCTTTTGCTAACCTGATACTGCTAGATTATGTATGGATTACGGAAATGAGTAGTTAAAATTGTTGATTTAAGTTCTAACCTGAAACCAATATTTCTCTCTGCAGTCCGTCGCTGAGGACTGGGCCGTTGAGGCAATGCCAACCTTTGTGTTCATAAAAGAAGGGAAGTTGGTGGACAGGGTTGTGGGTGCAAAGAAAGATGCACTGCAGAGTGCTGTGGCAAAGCACGACACTCCTGTTGCTGTTGCTGTTGCTGTTTCTGCTTCTGCTTGAGTGTTGCTGCTTGACTTAAACATTGCTCCGTATCTAGCTATGTATTTTTGAACTGCATCTTATGTTTTAAATTGTAATAGACCTTCCAGCCCTTGGTTAAGTTTGATTGCTGCTTGTATGAAGCTGGATGTAGATTTATGGAACTTCTGTGTTTCTATTTGGATTCTGCCTGGTATATAGCTTGTTGGTGATTGAAAAGTTTTAATGGTTCATTTCGATTGGTTGATTATAAATCAATGGATTTCTATTTGATTGGGCTTCAATGGTCCTTTGTCCAAATACAACAACAACAAAACCTGTCAAGTCCCCAATCATCGGAGATATGGGTCGGGATGATTGAAAACAGACCTAACTTTTGGCAATATGCACAAAGTGGTTGCTCTCTGAATATCAACGAAACAGTGGCGAGCGAGGAGCTACAATGACGTTTTGCTGTAGAACTATGCTCCCAAATCAGAGTGGAAAGACATTAGGGAGGGCAGATTTAGAGATCCAAATCAGGGAGAAATTCAAATGAGGGGGTTAATTCAAGTGTTTGTGTGCCAACCTGAAACTCCCGCTCTCCAGTTCCCCACCCCTTGAACTCCTTCTCCGATGGAAAGAACCAACCGAGAGAGCAGCGATCGCGGCGACCAACACTTGAACCTTCTCTCTCCCTCTCCCTCTCCCTCTCCCTCTCCCTCTCCCTCTCTACAACTGGCAAATCCTCACTCAAATACCATAACAAGCAGGTTGTATAAAAATAAGCCATGATGGGAGGATAGATGGTGCAACTCCCCACTTGATAATAATCACAACCAAATAATACGACAATAACAAAATAAATTCAAGGAATCCAACTCGGAGTAGCAAATCTTATGTTTCAAAATTTAATCAAATGTGCTTCCTATTCAATACAAGTTGGATCCAATGATCCAATTCGGTCATGAAGCGACAATTAGGCACTGTAGGAGAAAAAAAAACCCATTTAAAAGACTCAAAAATGAAAAACGAATACATGCACATGGTCAAGGCCAAGGAAATCCCACCCTTCACTCTTCTCAACGCATTGGCAAACCTCAATAAACTGCCATTTATTTCCCCAATGCTCGAGTAGAAGACTTCCTCGGAAGCTTCCATTAATTCTTTATTAGGTATGAGTGAATGTAGTACCAACCTAATTTACCTCAATCAACTCGTCTCAAAACTGAGCTCAATGGTGGAAAAACATTCATCTAGCCGACCCCAATTGATTGGGACATAAGGCTTGGTTTGGTAACTCGTCTCGAAATTGAAATCAAGCTCTCTGTATATTGAAAAACTTGTACTGCATCTGACCACAATTACAGCCTCTTGTATCAGTGATTATACTCTTTTATCTCATTGGTACTGGGGTTGTATGACACCATCTCTCAATTGTTGCAAAGGGATTTTTCTATTGTGGCCTGACCCGAAAGAGATTGCAAAATTATGTTGAGAAGGTGCTTATTCCCATCTCTTTTCACAATGCCTTGCTTGGACAATTATGTTGAGATGAGATAGGTATAGGATGACAATCTCAACCGAACTGATGGTTACCCGAACCATAATTGCTTTTTCTTACCTGAACCATAACTGAAAAAATCCCCGCGGGTGTGGGTATGGTATGAAAAGTGATAAAACTGAACGGGTATGGTTCAATTCTGGTTTGAGGTGATACCCGAACCGGTTCCCGAACCGAACCGAACATGTAATTATACTTTTATCCCTTTATATATATTAATTGCATTTTTACCTTCCTATGTATATATAGCCTTTACAGTTTTACACACCACATTTCACATTCACACCACCAGCATTTAGGGCTTGGGAGTCAAGAGAGGCTGCGGCTGCCAACAATTTCACGATCTCAGTCATAGCTATTGCAATAACTTATCAAAAAATCTCAAATCTACAGTGAACACTTTTGTTCTCTTTAACAACAATCAAATACTTATTCATAATCTCACTCTATAGTGAACAAATTTTTTTTTCTTTTAGTACAATCAAATTCCCATAGTATGAAGCACAATCTAAAATTATAATCTAGTCTCTATGTCTAGAGCTATTGTTAACACCCCTTTAGCAGCTGAAAGAATGATTAAAACATGTACTATTATTTTAACACTCACCATGACACAAACTATTCCCCTAGCCCCATTGCTCGAAAACTAAAACCGGAGCTCCACACCGTTTGAACCCTGCAATGTCGCGAACAGATCTCCTTTCACGGCTTCACATGATTATTGCAACGTCCCCTTGTAGTTGCCTTTCTGCTTCACATCTCGCCATAGCTTACAATCAAGTGTCATCACAGAGGTACCTTCCGGGATTCTTCTCTATTTACGGGCCTCGCTAAGTACTTGTTCTTGTCACAAGTGAGATCTTGGACACATCCCCACCAAGTTCCTCAAAAATCACTAACAAATTTTGTGTTGGTTGTAACCAAGACCTTGGAACATGATACCTGATAAAACCCAACATTTTATAAATAACTCATCAGAACGTCTGTTAAAA
Organism: Gaultheria prostrata; assembly: GCA_036023075.1. Lineage (NCBI taxonomy): Eukaryota > Viridiplantae > Streptophyta > Magnoliopsida > Ericales > Ericaceae > Gaultheria > Gaultheria prostrata. The sequence goes on from JAXBDA010000534.1 coordinate 71,248, forward strand.
GCCTGAGTTAGGGTTGCAAGTTATTCTACAAAATGTTACCATCTTTGAGTCGGTTCGCCACAACCAACTTGGCACTTGGGGGATCGGTACGATCCAGCATAACTGCACGCGCTACAGTTGCCATTGGCAATAACCGTCCAATATCTCCCTATGCTTTGTCCATTGATCCACGCTTGACCCTTTCCCATACTGAGCAAATCCAACGCTAATGGTCCATCCCCTTCTGGCGCATTGAAAGTAGCCTGTGAGTACCAAGCTAAACGGTTTTAGATTGTTGGACTAGTTTCTGTTAAAACTTACTAAATCCACTTTCATTTTTCTTACCTTGTACCATGTCAAAGGATTCTGGCCTTGGGTAACTAAGTTACCCTGAAACCACTCAGCTGATGAGACTGCGCTTGGAGATGCCAAATTCATTGCCTCTCCTTGTAGGCCGACCTGTTTTGCAAGAGAGAGCACAAAGTGTGTTGAGTATTCAAACACCCACACACCCACACAACATCACAGGAAGAATCAAAGCAAAGGCACAGAGAAGGCACGACACAATGATTTTATATGGCTCGCCAAGAATGGCTACACTGCCTACATCCATAGCTCACACGAGATTTCACTAAGTTATTGAATAAGGAAAAAAGATATTATAAGGGCATCTAGGGCTAGTAATAGACAGTTTACTATGGTTCACAACAAATTGATTAGTAATTTTTGGATCGGTGGCTTTTCCCCCAAGCCCTACAAAAGAGCTCAAAACTAATCATGCTTCCCAAACCTGACAAAAGAATTTAAAACGTCTCAAATCAATGGAAACGGAAAAGAATAGCACTATTATCTGACCTTGTAAGTCCATTTCTGCCATGATAAGTCTGTCCTTCCTTGGTCTAAACCATGCAACAACACTGGCCCAAGGATTCCCGCTTGCCATAATTCATAGTGTAGCCCAATGTTCTTTTACGCCAAAGAATAAATAGAAAAGCACAAAAGATCAACCAAAAACTTAGGCTAGAAAAGGTACTTCGAATACAAAGTAGCTACTTGAATGCAGAGTCATATGCAGAAACTAACCGGCAATCCAACTGCTATGCTGAGTAGTGCAATCCTATTTATTCCAGCATGTAGATTGACTGGTCCGGTAAATCTGAATAGCATGTCCTCCCTGGTACCATAGGCTGAACCTGAAAACCATTTCAGAAACCAAACCAAGCTGAGCATTCTACATACAACTGGGGTTTTACATGAATACTTTCTCGATTCCACTATGACAGAGATCAAGATATTGTACATGTGACGAGTGAGATATTAGACATGCATTGTGCAAATAAAATAACAAATCCACTCCCCAAAACATATTTTTTTGCTCGATGTAGGCTATTCAAAGAGTACCTGAAAGCTGTCCATTTATGAAGACATGAGCAGCATGGCCTCTTGACACCATGGTCAAATTGGGCATCTGTCCTCTGCTCAAGAATGACTCTGATGAACTGATATCAACACTGAAATGGAAAGCAAATCAGAAAGTTTAGAGCGTGTTGTGAAACGGTTTATGTTGTATTGTAGATCTTAAGTTTAAGCTGGAAACTACATTGAATTTTATCAGTAAGTTGATGCGGCTACAAATACAGTTGACATTTCCCCTAACCACGAGTAGGGTGGTTCTATAATTTTCCAACTCTCTTTTACAACAACAATAGAAGAACTAACGAGCCAGGAATCAATGAAAATGGAACCGAAGATACATATTAGGGCATCACTTTGCAGACTGCAGACAGTTTAGATTTGAATTTCAAAATTCAGACCCCCAAAGAAGATCTCCACTTACGCGAAAGAGGTTAGACTCACCTTGTCATGTACCACAAATAATCGGTGCTATCTCTAGTGATATTTATCTGTTCGAGGAGTCCTATTGCTGTCAATGTGGAACTGTCCTCCAAGGAAAAAATGTCTTCATCAAAAGTCTCCCATGAGAGCAATATAGAGTTTGTAGGCAACATTTGAATTTGCGATGCTTGAGCTCCAACCTTAGTGATCAGAAGATAATAATATGATCAACATCATTTTAAAGAAAGAAACAGAAGAAAGTATACAGGATGCTAGGAACAGTTCCGGAAACAGAAAGAAAGATTATTCCGTATCGCACTCAGTTGTGTGCAAAAGACAATTTCACAAAATTTGAAAATGATTCTTTTCAGTAGTGCTTATAAAACAGGTTGTCTTCAGAGACGATTGAAACTAGTTTTCACCAAACAAGTTTGACGTGCTTTCTGGAGAATAAAGAGGAACCACAGAATGGAATTATACCAAACTGGCACTATACTGTTCAAACTGACCGTAACATAGCCTTATGGCTTTTGTAATTAAATGCTTTTGAAGAAAGAGAGGTACTTCAGAGTGAAAAAAGTGGTGTCCAATACACAGACAGTAAACCTTACTTTTGCAGTGTTAAAGACTTCATTCCTACAATCCGGAAGGATGCTTATGGACCAAGGAGGCAACTTATAGTGCATGTTGTTGAACAAAACGCTAGCAGCAGACTTGCTGTCACTATTTGAGAGGAAAGCTGCACAGGTTCCTTGTCCAGCGGAGAACACATGAGCCTGCAAAAGGATAGTTGCTGTGATAATTGTTAGAGATGCAAGTTTATCATGGAAGCTGAAATTAGAAAAAGGCTGACCTGCTGCCATTTTCCTAATGTAGTTACTGTGGGATCTGAAGAAACTAATGCCTGTTCACATAGTTTAATGGCGCTATGGAGCTCTTTCAAATGGCTGTATTTAGGATCCCGGACCAAACCTGCAAAAGACAAATTGGTTTCTTACAACTCTAAAAGTTTAAGGGTGCATATGAGATAATGGATGGATTCGGTAGCATGTACACAAGCAAGATCTTCAAACCAATTTTTGTAGTTTAAGTCTACCTTTAATCCATGGATTCGGTATCATGCAATGACTTAATAGTAAAAATTTGGGGACAAGCATTCATGTTACATAGTGAAAATTTTCAACTTGGTAACCGACGAATTTTCCTAGTCATTCTTAATTTCAGTTACCACATGTGATTGCTAAAATAAGCTGAGTCTCTCACCATATTCATCAATCGGAGCATCATAGTCATAACTAGTTGTAATGAAAGGGCCTCCAGCTGTTCGCCCAAAGTTTGTTCCTCCATGATACTATCAGAAGCAGTAAGAACAGGAACTCGATTCATCAATCAAAGTTGCAATGTTGCCTAGTGCATCGAAATGGATGAGTTGAAATAACAAACTAACCATGTAATAGTTAACAAATGAGCCACCCCTCTGTATGAAACGAGCAACTGCAAATGCCAAGTCTTGAACTGGTCGCTGGAGAATCGTCTCGCCAAATTCCGTAAACCTTACCATTGCAGCCAAGAGGAAATAAGTTCATCTTTTAGCCATATTTTCCTTTAGAAAGACGAATGGACAGAGTGAAGTACTAGAAGAATTGTTAATAAAGATAAATACTAACCAGCCAGTCCAAGCCTCAGTCCACATTGTAGGCTTGTAAGGTTTGTTTGGAGCAAAAGTGTCACAATAAAAACCATTAAACGTATTTATCTGTCGCCAATAAAGGAAAAGAAAAAAGATTAAATTTTCTTTAGTTAGTTGAAGCTAAACTGAGGACGAAAGGAATTGGATATCCAAATTCAACAATTTAAGATGAACTTTAATTCAACAATTTAAGTTGACAGTAGGACTTTTGTGCTCAGTAGAGCTAGGATTAGGCTATCTTGTTAGTCTTTTGTGATTCCTAAGGTTTTGGCCCTGGGATAGATGGATGCTTTGTGGTTTGTTATAAAATCTTAACTTACCCAAAAAAAAAAAAAAAAAGTTGACAGTAGGAGGAAAGATATCTTCAGAATTAAATATTAGACAAGAAACAAGCAGCAATAACAAGCAACCAGCTTAGTAATGAGGTAACCCAAGACACAAATAAAGAAACAAAGGTGGGAAATACTAAGTTTCATTTTTTATGAGAATCAGAATTGTAAAAGTAGGTTTGTCACTTAATTTACAAACCAAACTTGAAAGAAACCAAACTTGAAAGAGTTCTCTTTCTCTTCATTTGTTATCGTTTCACAACGAACTGCTAAAACGGAAGGGTTTGCAGCTCACCACTGGGTCAGGGGCATCAACTTCCTTGCACATCACCCATGGGACTCCGGTGTTTAGTCCAACTGCCATACTTGCTGCCCAATTCATGTATGCTTCACCAGGAGCTCCAAGCAACTTGCTTAATCCACCGTACTCATTCTCAATCTAAACATACAAGATAAAAAGGCAATAATTCTGACAGTGTATATCATGATTTGGAAAACATACCAGTCTTATCAACCAATATTCTGACATTTTTTGGCCTTCTCACTTCGTACCAAAGCTAAAAAGATTATCATAGATGCCAAGCAATTTTAGCAAAAGGATCTTTTATAAAAAATGGGTAAGAAAACTCATATACCTGAGCCAGAATGATGGGACCGCCCTGGGACTCGAACAGGTTTTGACTCTTCATCATTTCGACGATTTTCTGGGTGAACCCTTGCATTGCCGTCTGCAAGTTATGAAGTTGAAGCACAAATTAAGAACTACAACATTATTGGCTTTCCTACCAAGTAGTCAAATACTTGAGTCTAGTTGCTGATAAGCGAATCAAGCTACTCGATCCTTATATAACCAAAACAACCTAGCTTGAACATTTTTTTTACAGTTTTTTAAGCCTGAAAACCACCTCTACTCACCTCGTTCCACCTGTGATGTTTAAAAAATTAAATCTACTTAAGTTTTCAAATCAAGCCTCAACAATTCGCCGCTCAGCTTGTCCGACTCTTTTATCACCCTAATCTGAACCAACATTACTTACCTCCTCCCCCAACCCGACAAAACACAGAGAAAAAGAAGTGTTTTTTTTTCTAAGTTGTTCCATTTATTCTCATTTTCCTTTTTTGCCTCAGTGGTGTGTTTTTTTTCAGTTTTACAAATGAGCAGGAAAAAAAAAAAACTTGGAAATGTGGATGGAGTGAGAAACCATGAAAGGCCCATTATCTGTTCTGAAGCTGATGCCAGGGACAAACTTCAACCATACAGGAAATCCTCTGCAAAAATAAAAAAGGGGAAATTCATAATTAAAAATAAATACAGTATTCAAAAACCTAACATTTAATTTGTAACTTGAAAAGGGAAAAATGAAAACAATGAAAAGCAAAAAAAAAAGGGTATACCAATTACAGAAAGAGAAGTAATTACCCAAAATTCCATTCTGCACAAACATAAGGCCCAATACGGAGATTTACATAGAGCCCAAGTTTCTGAGCCGTCTGTATGAACTGTACAAGGTCGTATCTTCCTTCAAAGTTGTACTGAACAAATTAAATGCCAACAAATTAAAAATGCTGTGACATTAATGAAGTAAAAACAGTGTAAAATCAAGAAATCAAAAATGAGAAACTGAAGATCTGCTAAAAAAGAAAACTCACATTGCCAGGGGAAGGTTCGTGAACATTCCAGAACACATAGGTATCTATAACATCTATACCTCCATCTTTAGCCTTCTGCATAAGATCTTCCCACATCTGCAAAAAAATACCCATTTCAAAAAATTACATAAAAATTGTATTTTATGCTCAATAATAGCAAAAATGCCAAATAAAGTTTACCCATTTCAAAAAATTACATAAAAAAATGTATTTTTATGCTCAAAAATAGCACAAATGGCAAATAAAGTTGATTTTGGGGGGAATAGTAATACGTCAGGGGTGCTTCTAGGGTAATGTATGGAGCCAGAGAAGAGGATTCTTCTTTGACCATTGATGATGATAGCCTTGCTATCGTAGGTCACGCTGCACTGGATTAGCTCAGTTCCCAGTAACAGAGCTATGCTCAGAAAAAGGATGAATGGCCTGGAGACTGGTGAGTTAGTCTCCATTCTCTCTCTCTCTCAATGTTAGGAGGGAGAAAGAGAAAGAAGGGAGGAATGCGTGGAGGAAGAAAGAGAAAGCACTTGTGGGGAGCTGCTACTACTTCTACTGCCACTTTGCAACCATGTTATTTTGGGTGTTTCTTCTCCACATTGCAGTCTATCTGTTTACTGTTAAAATAAGGTGAGCTCAAAGGGTCCGGATCCTCTCCGGTCTAGTAGTAGGACTAGATTAGACCGTCCTTATTTATATTATACATTAATATAATTAATTGTTTAGATTTGCTAATTAACTTTGACCAATTAGAACTTTTACCGGTTCCAGTTGATTAGCAAATCCGAACCACTGATTGAAGCAAATAAACGGCATAGCTGAGGACTATCTTCTGCCGTAGAAAAATTGGACCGGAGAAATCCATTTCCGAGCTCAAAAGTGTAATGTACTATACTTTTAATTTCTTTATCATTTTTTTTTTGAAAGGCAAGTGGAATGTACTATATATGGTATTGGTAGCGACATTACAAAAAGTGAAAATTTGAAATACACCAATTTAGAAAAAGAAAAAAATAGTGCAAAAGTAATTTGGAAATTTTGGAACTCGTGTGTGTACAAGCCCAAGAATGCAGTAAAGGACAGTATTAGAAGCACAACTTGCTGATCCTATTTCAGATTGAGCACATCTGTTTTGGAGCCGTCCCATGTAGATATATGTGCATCCAAAGATTATGTGTGTAATTGTGGTCTTATCACAAGGATAACCACTGGTACACACTCACATTGCTTATGATTTCATACACAGTGCACAAATGAAGAGGTTGTATTATAGGCAAGAAATTTGGAAAGATGCTCGTACCATGGCAATGCAATGCGTGCGAACTACCTACATAAAGTGAGTGTGTAAATATTTTGTGCACTTTATACGTGTTTCCAGCATAACTGGTATGAAAATTACTGGAGTGTTGAATTACAGCTAAGTGCCATAAGTCAAAAGATAAAGCTTTAAAGCTGGAGGGTGATTTTTTAAACTTTTCAAAATTCTGTTTAATTAGTCTTTTCGAGCACTACTGTTTTCAGGGCGGGTTTTCCGTTAGATAAAATGAGGTGATTTTATCACCCTTTCACCTCATTTGATAAAATGAGGCATTTAGTAAAATGAGTCCACTGCAGAAGAGGGAAGGATAGAAGAGGAAATTACGGCTTTGCCCCGGGATTCATTTGAAATGTTCATTTTTATTATATATGGTGGGGCCCCTTAAAGAAAATGAAGGGCAAATTGGTAAATGATGCATTGAGTGGTGATTTAATCACACTTGGATTTTATCTAATGGGAAAGAGAGTGATTTTATCAAGTGCGTGATTTTATGTGATTTCCCATAAAATCTAACGAAAAACTCGGCCAACCCAAGATAGAATTTTTCGTTTTTAGCACTAATTGAAATAATATTACCATGTACTCAAATATTTTGACAGTATATTTTTAGAACTTGGTATCACATAAAACCAAAAAACCAGTTTATTTCTAAAATCGAGGCAGTCACTCTTTCACAATACATCACATAAAAAATCGTGAAAAACTATAAAACCAATAAACTACCTTAGCGGAACACCCCCTTAGTTTGAAGTTTAAAACTTGTGATTATTTTGCAGAAGTGTATCAACAAGCGGACAAAGGTTTTTTTTTTTTTACCTTAGGCAACCATTAAAATGAAGCATGTCTTACACTTTTAGGCACCGTTCCACTAAATAAAAAGGAAAAAACCAAAGTTGTAATACAATTGAGCGACTCTGCTAAACTCCACATTCATCTAATTATTCCGAAAACACTAAGGCTCTGTTTGGAAACTGGGAAAAGATGTGGAAAGGAAGGGAAAATGCTACCTTGTTTGGTTCTTGAAAAAGGAGAGGGAAAATTTTAAATTCTAACTCAACTTTCTTCTCAATTTCTCTTCAATTTTCCCTTCCATTTTCCCCTTCATTATTTTCTCTTCTTTTCTTTCCCTAACTTCCAAACAGAGCCTAAATGAACAACGTTGAACTAGAAGAACTGAATTATTCAAGTTCAGTTTAAAGATTTAACAAGTTTCAAGATATATTTAGACTTATTGTCGATCTCAACTCTCAAGTGAGGCTTTGTTTCACTTACTTTAGTTTTTTGCTTTTTTACGCTTTTCGAAACAAATCATTCTCCTTACATGCATCATCTAAAAAAACAAAAACAAAAAAACTAAGAAAATCAAATTAGTGAAACAAAGCCTGAATTTTATACTTATATGCTAGTTAATCACGAGCCTAGCTGTTAGAGCTCGAGTAACTTAAAGCTCGTCAGTCATAGAAATAGATCGAACAAGCTTTGAATTTTGATAGAAACGGATCTAAAAAACGTGATTTGGTTATCCCATTATAAAAACCTTTTTACACAGTTGATTCGGTATGCATTTTTTATTGTTAGTTTTTCTTACATAATTGACCAAACAATTGAAAAAAAAAATCACAAGATTTGTTCACATAAAAGCCTTACCATTTCTGCAGTGCTGCGCATTATTATTTCCTCTATGATTGGAAGGAATCTGGACGTAGTTGGCCTCGTGGGGTGCCAATGTCTTGTAAAGAATCGGCACTGCATATGGCCAAAATGTTTTGTTGGCTTGGCCACATTCACATCTAGGGTGAGGATCCAATTAATGGATTCCATTCATCTTTCAACTATTGCGGACCCTACTCGGACAAAAACTACCTATGGACAACGTTTATTTTGTAGAGTTCGCTGACAAAATTAATCATACGAAAAGATCAAGTCGATCAGTAAAATTTCAAATCATTTTCTTTGTAACCACCTCCATGTCCCCAAATTTCCACCTTTTTTTGTCCTGCCCAATCCCACAAGATCAAACCTCTAACACAGTGGTTGAAAACAATGAGAATTTTAAATCGCCAAAATACCCAATTAATGCTATGTTACTTCGAATGTACATGTAGACCATACAAAATTAACGAGAATGACATTGTGCGTTTTATAGTTTTGGGTATATCTTTTTTTCTTTTTGTTAAATAATTAATAGTGTCCGGACCAGAATACGCATAATGCAAACTTTCTCTAATAATATATTGGGGTCAAAGGGCTGAACACAAGACAATGGGCCAGTGCATATTGTTGTCTGAAAGCAAACCTGGACAGTGGTCCTCTGAGGGAAGCAGCAAATCTCAGATCTCATTGTTGAACAATATTTCAGTCAAAATCCCAGACTTTCAAGTACTCAGAAGTAATGACGACGAAACTTCGAAGTATCTTCAAGACATTTCTATTGAATTTAAATTACTAAATCCCAGTAAAAAAAAGGGTAAATTTCACTGACCTCCCTTGAGGTTTCTGACAAATGCAAGGACTTCCCTTGAGGTTTCTGAAATATCACTGACCTCCCTTACTTTTGAAACTATTACCCAAGATTCCCCCATCCGTTAACTTTCCATCCAAAAACCGTTAACTTGACTATGAAAAGACAAAAATGCCCTCTCTTTTACCACTAACCTTCTTTATCACCCTTTCCCATTGTATATTAGTATATAC
>JAXBDA010000535.1:0-80669 GCA_036023075.1 Gaultheria prostrata
ATTTCACATGAGTAAAAGACAAAAAGGGAGTGTCAATTGCTAAAAGGGGAGTGTGAAAATCATTCCCCTTTTATAAACGCATGATTAAATGTTATCTCTTGTTAAAAACTAAATAGCGTATCCTCGTGAATGCTAAAATGCTTGTGATCAACATGTGTTTTTTTTTTTTTCAATTTTTTTATAGCAGTTCAGAAAAACATGTTTTTTTATACAAACAAAACAAAAAATCGAATCATCAAAATAAACTCGTAGTCTTTGGCCTAAATTTACTAATTCCGTACTCTAGTTGTTCAATATATTTTAAAGTACTGAGTCGAAGTTACGCATAAACTGAACCGAAATAGATAGAATTGTCAAAACTAATGTGTGTTAAGAACCTAGTCAATGACGGAGCCAGGAGTGGCTAGTAAAGGCTGTCGCCCTTGCTATAATTTGGAAAAATCCTACTATTCATGAAAAATATATATATAATCAAATTATAACACCCCGCCCCCTCCTCCACATATATAGCCCGCTCCCACTACGAAATAATCCTGACTCCGTCCCTGAACGTTGTATTAGGAGTCTGGAACATTCTACTCTCATCCAAACCACTTATTCATCATGATTTATAATGTGGTTGGAATGAATTGAGATTGTGACCGTGAGTTGCCCCTTCCAGAAACAACTTGAAGGTTTAGCGAATTTTTTTTTTTTTATATTCAGTTTCTCTTATTTTTACTCTGTAATTTTTCCCTATAAATTTCACAAATTCATATCGCGGGCGTGCTGTTTTTTAGATGCGTAAACACTTGTTACCCAAATAACTTAAAGTAATTTTCTAAAAAATTTGAGATTTTATCAAACTTTCTTCCTCACTTGATAAAAATCAAGGGTTAATTTTATCAAATTTTGATAAAATTAAGTGGGAAACTGGGCCTAAATCTATTTGGTAAGTATCATTAAACATTACATGATTCTTTCGTAAAAATCTACAATTTTATCAAACTTTCTTCTTCATCTGATAAAATCAAGGGTTGATTTTATCATTTTATCAAGTGGAAAACTGGGCCTTAAACGTGAGCTAAAGTTTGAAAGCTTTTTCCCCCTGTACTTAAGTGGAAACGATATTAATAGTTGAGGTGAATTTTTGTGCGATTTAAGATTTTTTTTATATATAAAAAGTGTCGCAAAAATTTGTGATAAAATAAAGATAGATTATTTTTTTCTTGCTTTAAGCAAATAATAGAATAAACCTTCAAAAAAAAAAAGAAGAGGCAAATACTAATAAAATAAGGAACCGAGTCAAAGGGGCTGTTTGTGGCTCCGGTCCATTGCTCCAGAAACTCTTACATGTTCCCTACATTTTTGTGCATAATATTCTCCACTCCAAAGGCTACAGACAAACAAAACAAAAGGAACAAGTGCCAGAGGGTGGACCTGAAATTCCAAAAATTATTTGGTGGTTCGGGACACCGCCAAGTGGTGTTCCAACTCTCCTCTTTACCACAAACTCTATAAAAATATACGGTGGAGAGGAATGTTGGGACACCACATCGCAGTGCCCCAAAACCACTGAATAATTACTCTTGAAACTGTGAATTATTCTTCTCTCCATACCCATATCAATTTGCATGTGCTACACCATGTTTGGATTTGAAATCTCCACAAGGGTCTTTGATCTGTTTTCATCTTATTCTCGTTGTCTCTTATCTATCCTAACTCCCTTATGGCCTTATTGAAACTTTTTTCTTCTTCTTTAGTTCAACGGTCAAGGTTATTTGGTCAAAGACAGACCATATATGTGGAGAGTTATAAGAGATTGTCAAGTTTTAAACTTGAAATATTTGAGTTTATAGTTTATCTTTGTTGTCACTTGAGCTATCTCTTGACGTCCCTTATCGGAACTTTGGATCATCTACCGTGTGTAAATTCTATACAAATTTATACATGCAATAAGTAACAAGGAATTTGAATCCTCTGAAGTATCCAGCTAAAATTATTTGAGGCCTTTTTGGGGTTCATTGATAAAAAAATCCTTTACTTTCATGCAATTGGTATTTTTAATATGATTCGAAATTTCTGATCATCAAAATAGGGCTGCTAAACGAAATAAGCTATTCGGTAGAGCTTGCTCATAAAAAATTATTTAACTAAAAGTTATACTTGAACAGGTAATCGTCAGCTTGTTTGGCATATTATAAAAATTCACATTACTAGAATTCGACTCAATTAAAGTTGATTTGAAATTAATCGTAAGTCGTCAACTAGGTTCCATCACACTCATATGATATGTGAAGCCCACACATACGCATTTAATACTGCCAGCTTGGCTTTGAAATTAATCGTTTCATAGACAACAAAGCATATATAAAGAAAAACATGTTAAATTTGGAAACCAAACTTGAAGTACCGCCAGCTTGGATTGTTCTGCGCATTTAATATAGAAGTGCTACATACGTATAAAACCAATCCAGAAAGTACCCAAAATTCGAAAATGAGAGGCTTAGATTCACGTGGAATGAATCTGAGCCACTCATTTTTGAATTCCGAATGTTTTTTGGGTAAGTTTTCTCGGTACTTATTATTTTCCCATTTAATACCGCCAGCTTGGCTCGTTCGACTCGTGTAGACCCTTGCCTAAAACAACATTCCATGGACCGGAGAGCAGGGGATCCAAATCCGTAATATCCATACATAATCATATGCATATATACATGTGCTGGTTGGTTTTTTTGTTTCAGGCGTTATTGAGTTGTGTGGCTCCGAAGAAGAGCTTTGTTAATGGCGGAGAGAGAGAAAGAGTCTGAGTTTTTCTTGGAGAATGATCAGGAAGAAGATGATATAGAAGACAAAAGGAATGAAAATGGTGGTAGTAGTAGCAACAGCAGCAGCGAGGAAGAGTTTGATGAAGGTGGTGAGGAGGAGGAGGAGAAGGGTAATCGAAGATACAGATCTCCTTCTTCTTACAATTCCCCTTTCTCTTCTCAACAATGGCCTCAGAGTTTCAGGTATACCTCTCTCTCTCTCTCTCTCTCTCTCAGTCTCTCTCTCTCTCTCTCTCTCTCTCTCTCTCTCTCTCTCTCACACACACACACACACACACACGAAAGAAAAACAGTTTTACCTTCTGGTTTCCATGTTAGAGTATTTGCAAACACGGACAGAACCAGGATTTCATATACGGGATAAACATGATAGTAACAACAAGAAATTGATATTTGAAGGTTGTGTGTGCGCATAAAAAGTAGATTGTAATGTCCAATGCCCTTGACACTAATGTTTTATAGCCCGGATATGGTAAGTAGGAGAATATATTTTTAAAAGAAGACTAGATAATTTTAGGTTTTTTCAAATTAGGGTGGCCCTGTCCTCCACAGCCAACCTTTAGTTCCATTGAACCATTCCACATACTTTGTCGCGAATTAAAAAAGAATTTTGGTTAAAGCTTTGATTTTGATATGAACAGTACAATGGATAATTTTAAATCTGAACGTGAATTTGAGCAAAGAGATTTATTGATCAACCCCTGGGTTGGCCTAGTCGTCAAGGCTGTTTGCTTCCTCCAAGGCCTCAGGTCTCTCAGGTGGGCCAAATCATATGGGTTATGCTAGGTCGCTAGTGAGTGGACGAACCTAGCAGGTGAGCCAAATCTTATGGGGTTCTTCTCCCCCGCTAGACCCCAGTTGGTGGTGGAATTGGTTCCTGGATTAGACAAGGAGTGCATAAGCTAATTCGGACACGAGTTGCTCAAAAAAAGAAAAAAATGCATTTAACTTTCCAGTTTCCATGATTTGAGTAACAATTTGCGTAAAGCTGAATTCGTTATAGGCTTGAGTAAAGGAGTGGGGAGAGTTTCAACGGAGTTTTCTTCAAGTTTGAGTTTCTGTAAGAAGAAGGTTACAAATCCATAGCTGAACTCTTAATATCTCTGCCATAATGGTTTATGACAGTAGCAAGCCAAAAAAAATTGGTATGGGCTTTGAAAAAGTGCTGGAGACTCCTATGCACCCTTTGGCAAGAAACGGAGTAAACCAAAGGAAAAGACAAAATAGATCTTCAAACATAATAAGATTTGTGGCAGTCAAATGTATTTGCACTGGATCTATGTTTCATGTTTTTGTTTTAATTCCAGAAAATGTAAACAAACGAGAGCACTCCGAAACATAATCAGATTTGTGGCAGTCAAATGTATTAGCACTGGATCTATGTTTGATGCCATTGATTTTGTTCTCGTCAGTATCTTTTTAGCAAAACAGAACTTTAGTGTATGCCTCACTTTACCCGTAGGTATTTCGAAATTGCATAGTTTTCTTTAACGTTACTGTGCAGGTTGCAAGATTATTGGTGAATTTTTTTTCCCATTTTAAGGCATTTCCTATGCTGTGCTTACGATTAGTAGTGCTACAGAAAGTTCATGTGCATCAACATCCCTTGCTTTGTGGACCATGACTGTATCTTGTATGCAACCTTTCTGAAAAACGGTCCTAATGACTTACAAAATTGAAGGAAAGGTTTTTGGTTTTCCCGAGATTAAGCCAGTGGAATGTGCAGGGATTTAGGATTTCATCACATATATTTACTGTTTTTTCTTACTTTCAAGACACGAGTGAGAGGGTTTTCAGGTTGTATAAACACTAAATGTGAATGCTTAATAGCTCATGTTCAATGCTGTAGCTATATGATGGCTCTCATTTATCACAGTGCTCCAGATTATAAAATATTGCTTGCCCGTTAATCCGTGTGATTGGATCTGGGATAGTTTTATACCACTTTGCTTTCGCTGCAGACAACTCACTTTGTTTGAAAAGGCAAAAACTTACTTCGTGGGATGATTAAAGATACTATAGTCATGGTTATTAACAAGCATAATTTCCATCTGATAGTTATCTTGTTTGGAGATGTTTTTGCTTTAGGTTCACCTGAAAGGTACACGTGTACTCTTGCACTGAATTTGCTCATCCATTTCATGTATTCCATTAGCTGTATCATATTGCGAAACGTGTTTCCCAATGTTTCCATACGTAATTTTCTACGGTAATGGCGTTATGTGGTAACACAGGTTCAAAGCTTAATTGGTAGAAAATTAAATTTTCTGATAGGATCAATGACTGGTGGAAATATATATTCCATTGTTTTATTCACAATAGCCGTGGAGAAAACTCCATAAGGGTACGGTAACTGATGTTAATTGACATGCTCAGAAATCAATAATCTTTTCTGCTTGACAGGGAGACAACAGATTCCTACACAATTACTGCATCGCCAATTTTTGAAACCCTTCAACGCCTATCTAGCGTCAGATTCTCAGGTGTTGATTTTGATAGTAAAAGTAGCTTGGATTTGGGAACAAAGACTCCATTTCTGCCTGAATATAAAAAGAGTTTTCTGAAGGAAGACTCAGGCAGGATCTCAGGAACACAGTCAACATGGTCTGATAAGGCTCCATTTCATAAGCAATTAACCGGAGAATTTCCCATTAGCCATGGATGTAGCTTTACTCAAACTATATTCAATGGTAAGGTCATTAGAGATTACCTCAACAGGTTTGGAATCACTTCAGATCTCATATTGCTTTAAAATGAAGGGAATGTAAATATACAACGGTACAACCCATTATATGCAAAGTGTTAAGTGCCATACAAGTTAACAAATTCTCTGATGCACATGGATGTATTTAATAATATTTGCTCGTTAACTTTTTTGGTTTGTTGAATATCTAATTGCTTGATCTTTTTAAAGAGAAAATAAAGACTGAATTGGTTATGACTCCCTATTGTTGCAAAATACATTAAAAGATGAGTTATATGCATTGTGATTTCTGTTACTAGAAAAATTATTCACGTTTTCCAAGATGGTGCGCGGAATCTGTTTTCCTATGGCAAAATTTCAATTTCCTGTTTCAGTGATACTCAAATTCTTTAGCTAGATGGATTTGTTTGGGATAACCTAGGAGCTGTGGTTGCCATGGAACAGGGGTAAATGTACTGGCTGGGGTTGGGCTTTTGTCTACACCCTACGCATTGAGAGAAGCCGGCTGGGCAAGCTTGGTGGTGCTTCTTCTTTTTGCAGTAGTTTGCTGTTATACTGCTTCTCTTATGAGACACTGCTTTGAGAGCAGAGAGGGCATCATAACCTACCCAGATATTGGAGAAGCTGCGTTTGGAAAATATGGACGTCTTTTTGTATCTGTAAGTTGTTTTAGCTTCGATTGCAGCTCTTAACTTGTTTTACAGGTCAGATGACATGTCAGTCAGTACAAAAAAGGTGTAGTGCCGTTGCAATCTAATTGTCCTACGAGTGCAAACTTAAATATGCCAATTAAAGTTTCTAGATATATACAGTATGCATTTTCCTGACATGATATGGGAATAATCATATGTATGTATGACTCCAACCTGTCGTGGTATGTGTTGATTGCAACTAGAGGATGCCACTCTGCCAATATAGGCTCACATTGTTCTAATGTTATCTGCCACAATTATTACTTTGGCCTTAACTCTTAATGCTTGGAAACTCATTCGAATAGGTTAGAAAAATAGAGTGCAAGGGCCAGCCCAGCTCTTTTCCTTTGGTCAGGTGAAAAACAGAAAAAGAAAAGGGGCAAAAATTAACAGATTGCTCTAGTAAGTTTAATCCTCTCTTTTCTTATTTTATAAGTTGCTCATATTATCTTCCTCTGGTGCAGATTGTGCTGTACTCAGAGTTATATGTAAGTAGATCACTGATTGTTCAAATTCCAATCACTTGGACTGTACTTTTCCCATTTCTCACATTCGTGTCCTGCCAGTGCAGTCATATTGTGTGGAATTTATTACTTTGGAAGGGGATAATCTCACTAGGCTATTTCCTGGTACATCATTGGACTGGGCTGGTTTTCAACTGGATTCCATGCACCTCTTTGGAATAATAACGGCCCTAATCGTTCTACCATCTGTTTGGTTGCGGGATCTCCGTGTCATATCATATCTTTCAGGTGCTTCCTACTATCTGTACTTCTGTCAACTGCAGCAGTCTGAGTTTAGATTGTATAGTTGAATTTTTTATTTAAATTTCTTGTAGCTTTTGGTCAAAAACAGTTCACTCTTCTAACACCTATTCAAATTTTGACCAAAACAAAAATAAGTCGTTCAGTTTTAGACAGTCCAAAATTAGAACCTTTTTGGTATGCATTTCGCCTGATTTTTTTTTCACCTTGCAGCTGGAGGTGTCTTAGCGACAGTTGTGATACTTCTTTGCTTGGTTTTCGCTGGTACTGTGGATGGAATCGGGTTTCATCAAAAGGGTGAAGTAGTAAACTGGAACGGTATTCCTTTGGCCATTGGTGTGTATGGGTTTTGCTATTCCGGGCATTCTGTATTCCCAAACATTTACCAATCCATGGCTGATAAAAGAAAATTTACCGATGCACTTGTAATATGGTATGGAACTATTCTCCTTATGAAATGGGTGTTTTAGTCGCACCTCTTCTAAATACCTTCTCTTTTGCGCTGTGCAGCTTTATTTTGTGTGTCATAATGTATGGGGGTGCTGCAATCCTTGGATTTCTCATGTTCGGTCAAGGCACACTATCACAGATAACTTTGAATATGCCACCTCATACTGTAACCTCCAAAGTTGCGTTGTGGACAACAGTATGTATCATATTTCCATCCTCCCTTGCTATTTTTTTATATGATTTTGTGTGAGTCCATATGTGTCTGTGGGACTAGAAGCATGGGTATGGATATGCGAGAATCATTATTGCTGTCAAAGTAGGATAAAGAACACAAATATTGTTACTGTTATGAAGATTCAAAGGCAGGAGGTACTGAATATGAAGACCTAAGCATCCATGACGACTTTGACTGTGGCTTAACATTTAGAACTGGCACTGCTTTCTGACTTCTTAATGTGTTTGGAACGTGTACCTAGTATGTTTCCCCGAGTGCCCTCAACATGACCTAGCATGTCCATAGGTGTATGATTAGCAAAACATGTAACAAAAACTTTGACCGTGGGGTGGTGGCTCAACTTTTAGAATTCCATTCTGACTTCTTGATGTGTTCTTGAAAAAGTGTACCTAGTGTGTGCTCAAGTGCCCCCTGCATGACATGTTCCCGATTCACAAAAACATAATGAAAAGACAGACACGTTTTTAGGAGTACCCTACACATGTCTGAGTGTTGTGTCGTGTCATGTCGGTCTCAGACATGGATATGTGAGACCTGTAGATGTGGCCATGCTCTTAGGGAAGGCCGGGGGGTGGGGATGCTATCCTTTTCAACATAAAATGTTGGATTGGGAGGTTTTAGAGTTTTTGACTCTAGGTGGTCTCTAGCTGCACAGCTGTTGCTTTTGGTCTGATTTTTTTTTTTTTGTGTGTTGTCTGCAGGTGATCAACCCATTTACCAAATATCCTTTTCTAAATACTTCACTTGGGGAAAGTAAATAGCGGTTGTCTTTATCATGTTTTCATACAGATTATGAATACTCTTGTTTGTTTCCTTAACAATGTACAAATATGCCTTGCTGATGAACCCACTTGCAAGAAGTATCGAGGAACTTCTGCCTATCAGAGTCGCCAATAGTTTCTGGTGTTTCATTCTCCTGAGGACGGCACTCGTTGTTTCTACTGTTGGGGTTGCATTTATTATTCCTTTCTTCGGTATGTGATCTATCTTTTGTTTATTTGCTCACCATATCCGTAGGACAGTATAACAGTAGGAACCACAGTATCTACGGGCAGATGGCTCCAGAGAGATTAAGCAACTGCCAGTTTCTGGTCATGAAGTTTCCTGAGGAGATAAGGAGACCAACGAAATGTCTCAATCGTTTTTGGTCATCCTGAAAAAAGAAAATTGTCTGCCGGCCTCTGTAAGCGTGGTTCATTTGGATAATATTTAAGTTCATCACCGTACGTCATTGTGGTTCGTTGACTCTGGGGATAGTGAGCTCCCAAGACAGAAGTGATGCTCTCCTGCGGTGATCATGTTAAAAACGGAAAAGATGAGTGATGCAGGGCGCCTTATGAACTACAAAAAAGACGTGTAACAATCGAACACAAACAAGTTCGTTTAGAGAAAACGCTCTCTAGACTCTTTTTCTTTCAATAATAATCATAAAACTGCCATGCCTTCAAGGCTTACAACTTATTAAATAGGAAAAACTGAAACCCTAATTGATTTGCCCCGGAAAGGAAGCCAAATCAATAATTAACGAAAAATTAACAAAAACGGAAAATTCGAAAATAATAACAAAATAGAAACTAGAGAAAATTCTAAGACTTTCCCCGAAAGCGGAGCTTAATTCGGACTTTCCTTGCCCAAGTAATTAGGAAGTCAAATCTTTCCTAAAACGGCAAAATTGGCCTTTCGGAGCCCTAAACAGCATCGAAAGCCCGAAAAACGACGTACACCATGGCCATAGGCCATGTGTATTGATCGTTGGGCCGTTTCAGTTCGGAAACAATTGGGCCCGACGCAAAATTCCACAGCCGCATATTTATGATTTTGCCACCCTAGGCTTAAAATGCCTAAGAACTCCATGGCTACTGCATCAATGAGTCATATTCTATGAAACAAAATCGGTGTCTACAATATTCTCAGACCTCGGAGCCATACTGCAATTAATCAGGGAGATAGAGTGGCAAGAGTGCATTGCTTCTTAGTGAAATAGTTGACAAGGCGTTGAGTCAAATCACCGTGATAAGAATTTGTGACCTTTTTGGCCTAGTTTAGTTGGTTGATGTTATAATAAACAGCGATTAAATGATGCATCAGATTTCAGCTTAAGTGTAGCAGAGACAGATAATCATGTTTATGTGCAAAGTTTCGTTGAACAGATTGTAAGGTTTGTAAAGGTAATGAAAGAGTAATTGCCATACTAAATGTAACACAATGACAGTATCTCTTCTTTTATTGCAGAACATGACCAACTTCTTAAATTCAACTTCATTCGTTTTGTCGCAGGTCTTGTGATGGCTTTAATTGGTTCTCTTCTCAGTATACTTGTGGTGAGCATAAACCTTTGATTCTACTGAGAATTACTTGTTTTAACATATATTGACTGTATACATTGTGTATTCATTATTCATACATCGTAGTATTGATCCTCAATAAGAGACAATCTAGAATGGATTATCCTTGAATTTGTCCAGTAACCTGTGGAATATCTTATGCAGACCAGAGATAATTTGATCGTTCATGTGTTACTTTGTTTGGTTTTGAGAATTAGTTGATTGTGTTTGCCTCCCTAAATTGCCAGAAGAGGTCTCTTCGAGTATTGTACTGGCATAATCCCGGAATACACAGATTGACTGCCAATGTTAAACTGCTTTGACATTGTTATTAACTCTTGGATAATTCAACCAGGACATCAGATAAGTGTCATTGTTTTCGGGAGTTTTCTTTGGAAAAATGAAGTCCAAAATACCGAAGTCTCATCCATTTCATTAAAACCAAATTCAATTGAAGTCAACAAGCCTAGTCTCAATTAGTTGGGGTCAGAAAACCTACGTCTATTGCTGATCAAAATTTTTAAAACAAACCTGCGTCTGTTTTGTACAGAACTCAGTTCATATCTATCTCCTTTGTTAAGGCTAAGGCAGTCTTGAAACTGAAAATTTTGGTTTACGTCTGGAAATTTTTCGAAAACCTTGGAATGAATTAGCAAGGAGTATTAAGGACATCACAAGAAACTAAAAGAAGAGATGCTTCAAAAATCTTGAACTTTTATCTTTTACGAAAAGTCTTGTCATGAATTCATCTGCTTTTCTATCATATGATTTCCTGTTACCCATCAGATGCTAGGTGGGTTCAAAAAAGAAACTTAGTCATCTACTCATCACCTCATTGGTTGTGGTCAAATATATGTAGCTTACTGATTGTGCATTGTGAATTGTACATGCAAAAGGAAAATATAAAGGATGGACAAGTGAAACCTGACGGTGGCCTTGATTACAGTTTTACTTCACTTTAGCATCTTAAGATAGTTCTTATGACTCTTTGTTCTTAACATACAGCTGGGTTGTCAAAAGTTTGAACCTCTTTGAATTAATCAAAATGGTTGTAATTGAACCTTGATGCTGTTATATATGAACATAATGTCTTTAGTGTGTGATGCATTTGTTGTTTGGATAACATCGTAATTGTCAAATCGAAAATCTTAATGATGAACCGAGCTTTAATAGGAGAAGGTAAAAACCAAGATAAAAATGAAAGTGATGTGATGTGATGTGATGTATTTAGACCTTCGTAGAGATTGTACATTGTCACCAACTTCTCTTGATGCCGGTGTTCTGTTTGGTTTGCTGTTGCATTTTGTTCACCTAATTTATCTAGGTAAATATACGTTTTCGTATGTGTTAGTACTGATGCTGATCAAAGGTGCATTGTGGTGTTATTCAGGCTGTAATAATGCCAGCTTTATGTTTTCTTCGAATTGTAAAGAAGCCAACAACAACTCAGGTAATTTGCTTCGATGCACAATTCCATTTCATGCAAAATAAGACTCTCTCTCCATAGATGCAAGCAAACTAAAAGAAAACCAAGTGGATTTTGTACTAGAGAACTGCTGCCTATCAGTGAAGATCATGTTTTAAGGATCGAGAATTGAAAAACTGTTGAAACATTTTCTCTGTCACCTATCGTTATGAATATGGAAAGCGTTTCTTGGAGAAAAATATAATCTCTCCCAACGTTTTCGACACATATTTCTCAGCTTAAGAACTTGAAGCTTCAAATATAGTTTGCCGTGTTTTCTGTTTCCCTCCTCCCCCTCCAACAATAGAAACAAGAAGAAAGGCATCCGTAGGGAGAAATACATACACACAAGAACAGGAACAAGAAGACATTGCTGGTTATCATGTGTTACGACACATTTTTATTGTTCTCATGTTGCTTTATTTGTGGTATTCATGTACTTGTTTCTGCTTTCACAAATGCAGATTATTCTGAGTAGCGGAACAATTGTGTTGGGGGTCGCTAGTGCAGCCCTGGGAACATATTCTTCGCTTTCGGAAATTGTGAAGAAGTACTAAGATGACCAAATAGAGAAAAATGTGTCAGCTATATGGGAGCTTCATCGGGCAGTTACTGGTGGACCGACTTTGTTTTATTGCATCTTTTTCAACTTTATTGACCTGATTAATTTCTTTGAGAGAAAATCCTTTTTTGGATGCTTAAAGTCTTTTTTCTTAGTTTCATTCATGGAGAATTGTATTGAAAACATGGTCAATGCTATTCAATTCCATTGCCGGTTTTAGTGCTGCAAAAGTGGACACTGGTTCAGGCACTTAATAAAAAAAGCTCGAGTGGATTAGGTGTAAATCCCTGGTCTCCTGCTAACCTAACCATGTATGCAGTCTCTTTACAGTAAATTGTTTCGGTATTCTACTCTTCTTTTGAGACCGCGAACCACTCCCCGGTTAGACTTAACTGACCGGATGTGTGTTCGTGAGAGTGATGATTGAGAACGAGAATTATTCCACGAGAATTGAGAGTGAGAGCATGGTTTCCTGCTGCTGGATTATGTGACCTATGGTAAAACTCATTAGACCACCCCATGAGCGGAAATACAGGTTCAAGTGATGCAAACCCAAAAAATACATTTTTAGTTGTTTTAAAAAATTGGCAACCCAAAAATAAAAACAATAGCCTTAGGGAGAATACTGAATACGGAACTCTTTTTTTTTTTTGTCCTATCAACTTAAGTTGTATTGACGCTCCACTTTGTGTTGCGGCCATGATGATGTTATATGGTACTCTTGCGGTAGATAATAACTAGATACAGAATTTCTCAAATTTGAGAGAGAGAAAGTGAAAGAAAATGTTACCCCTTAATTTTTTTTTATAACATTTTCTCTTTCATTTTCTTTCAATCTCCTCTTATTCTTACTCTCGAATCTGAGAAATTTTAAATGGTATTTAGAACGGGGCTCATTCCACCCCATATTTTTAAAATTTCATAATCAACGTCCCATAACGATGATAGACCAAAAAAGATGCTAAGCGTAAAACATCTCAAATGCGGCTGCACGTGAGGTGATGTTAAGAAATATAGCCCCACATCGTTGGGGGATGAAATGAGTAATTACTTAGTATAATGTTGAGACCTCTCCACTCATTATCAATTAATTTTGAATTGGATATAAAGTTTCCACTGCAGTCTCCCGTTTTTAGCTTCTCGCACTTTCTTCACAAAAGTTTTTTATTCTTTTTTGGGAACCATTTCTTCATAAAGAAAGACTAGAGGCAATTACCATTTCCTTAATTTTCCCCTTTTTTCAGTGAAGATGACAACATAAAGCAAAAGCAAAGAGGAAAAAACAAGAAAACTACAGGGGGGAATCAGCAGCTAACAGGGACCCTAGAAAGGGGGAGTGCATGGGTCGTGCTCAAGGAATGGTATAGGATGGAGGAATAGGCCAATGAGCAAAGCCCCTTATACCAGCATAGTAGTATGGGTTAAATAGATATTTAACCCCTTTGGAATTTTTTATTGTGATTCCTCTGGAAAGTGAATCTGAATGAGAATGAAAGGAAAAGAGGAAGCACAACTTGACCAGACCTAAAGCAATGAATATATCCTAGTCTAGGTTCTTATCCTTAGTTGAGAAGGAAGGAAGAAATGTAGGAACCTCCCTCCATCCCCATTCTTGGGATTCGGGACCAGTAGTGCACTATCCTATAGTGTACCATGTAGTGTACGTCCGAATCGTCTAAAAGTGTTTTGAACGGTTCGAATTTAAAAAAAGACTCTTCCAACCGAGACGGATGGTTCGGATATGCACACCAGAGCCGCACATTAGCACCCCCGTGTCTCCATTCTGGATCCTCTATTTTATATTTTCTGGTGATGAAGATTGTCTCCATGAACCAAACTATCCTCACCATTTTCCGCAGCTCCTTCCATGCAATTGCGTGAGGTGAGGTGACCCGAATGACAAATCGTTGCCAAAGGCAATTATTTCTACGATTTGGGGGAAATAAATCCCACTGAGACAAGTCGGTTAACACTGCGACAAATTCCTTGAATCGTTTTCTTATTAATTAGCTTCATTTGGCCGTTTTGAGGAGAACAAAATCACTTGTTTTGGCTTGTCTAAAAAGATACGACAAGACACTCCAGAGCATGTTTCAAGAATATTTGGTGTTTTTAGGTATTCTAACTAATCCAATAAAGCATAAAAAAAAAAAAAAAGATGCTTCCACATGCTCAACAAAAGATTAGTTTTCACGCTTCTTTTTCCCTTTTTTTGGTTGATTTCGGTATCGGATTTAATCAGATTAATTCCATAATTTACTTGCGAAGGACCAACTAAAATAGGAGCTAAGCTCTCTACGTACTAACCCAATATAGACTTTTATAGCAAGTAGAGTCGAATCCCAAACTAAAGGCATCGTGATGTCCGTAATAGTGCCCCAACCCTTCAGGGCTAAGATTAGCTTTCAAAATGTGAGTCATTATAGTAACTCAAGTAAAAGGTATTGAATCAATATTAAATAAAGGTATGCATTAATTAACTCTTTCTTATTTAAGTTATTTCTCTTCACTTTAAGTTCAAAGTAAGATTGTTATTAATTAGACAGTATAGAAAATTTTATGGGTGGTATTGAGGCACTGCGCAATGCATTAACATCCTCATCCACCAGTACTAAGTGTAGGAGTCGTACGAAAATGTATGAATAATGATGTTAGAACATTACGTGATGGTGATAGTAGCACCCCTGAATAATTACTAGAGAGTGTATGTCATTATTGCAGTCCAAAAAAAAAAAAAAAAAAAAAGTCGGTTAGTCAAAAGCAAAAAACTTGTGTACTTTGAAAGAAGTTGGCCGGACATTCTTGTACCTGCCCTAAGATGGTCTAACTTTTGAGTATAAAATTCAGTTGCAAAGTACACTTCTGTCAAAAAAAAAAAATCATATTTTCTAGACATCCAAACGAAGCCTTAGACTCATTCCTTCTAAAGAAATCAACTTTATTCCATTCCCTCCTAACCATATATTTTTTTCCTCCATTAGTACCTTCTCTGCTGGAGAATAACTGGCCAATTTGGTGGGTGCCAAAAATTCTGAGCTAAATCTGAAAATGTCTCTATAGAAAGCTTTTCAGGTTGTTTTTTAACTTACATGTTGGTTTCATTCTGTTGGGTTTTTTGTTCTATATGTTCTTTATGTATAGGTGTTTTTCACACCACTGTTTGATTCAATTTCAGGTGTAGAAAAAGCCAGTTTTCTAATTTGCCGAGACCTAGGTAGAGCCTTCAATGCCTCCTCTTCAAAAAGTAGAAACGTACAGGTATGTAGAATTCAATCTGTTTTTCTTCCTTTCATTTTCAATTGTTTGGTTAATCACACTTGATGCTTATAGTTTTTCTTGTTTCTGATTTTAGGGTTTTTGTAGCCACATGGAATGTAGGAGGGAAATCTCCCCAGAATGGCCTCAATCTTGAGGATTTTCTTCAAGTTCATGATCAATTCGACATATATGTTTTGGGGTATGCTTTTATCTCTTTGAATTTACATAAGAAAACTAATGTGCATTGAGTTGTATTCACTTTTGCATATTTGTTCGATAATCGGGTGTCCGGGCGAGCTTACACACCCCTCATTAAAACCCGTATTTAACTGCTACCAACCGGACAAACCTCCGGTGACCCGAAGGTTTTTTTTTGGCTGGCAGTGAAGTGAAGTCTAACATGTTTCGCTTCAACATATATTGTCTCTTTTGTAGTAGTTGTTCACATCTAATATTGCTTATGAGTAAGACCGATATGTGTATGGTGTATGATTCACATGGTTGACCCCAAAACCCAAGAATGTCTGAATTCTGTACTCCGGTGGTGGTCGAAAAACATCATTCAGCTTGCATGTAGTATTTCATCTAGCTTAGACTCTAAATAATCGATCCGAGATAGTTTTTGTTGTAATGGATCCTGTAGTTGTGAACATTTATCTTTCGTTGTCGTTCTTCCGGTATTTTTGAAAAAATCTCTATACCTTTTCCGGTACTACTTCACAGGTCTTGGCTTTTTATTTGTCTTTTCATTCTTGAGGAAATGGTCCCTTTAAATGCTGGAAATGCATGCCTGTATATTCGTTCTAATGCTATACGTGTCTCTGAAAATTTCACAATACCTTTTTCGGTACTATTTCACAATTTGTGGCTTTTCGTGGAAATTTCTCTATGGCTTTTTTTCAATGCTGTTTCATAATTCATGGGTTTCTATTGGTTTTTTCAGTTTTCAGGAAATAGTTCCTTTAAATGCTGGTAATGTGCTAGTCATAGAAGACAATGGGCCAGCAGCAAAATGGCTATCTATAATCAGCAGGTCCTTGAACAATGGTTACCCCAGTCCTTTAATCAACCAAACAACTTCCCTCAAAACAGCTAGTAGAACTTTCAGGACACAAAGCGTAAGAAGACGGCTTAAGAGTTGCAACTGCAGTACTACTTCTGATCAACGGGAAAGGAAGTATAATAAGGATTCGTGCTTCAAATGCCAACAGTCAGAATGTGATCCAGATGATTACATGGAACAGGTCAATGATATTGGACCAGATAGTTTCCCGCTACCTGAATCTAACCCATCTTCCGGTAGTAACATGATCAAGTATAGCCTTATAGCAAGCAAGCAGATGGTGGGAATCTTCCTTACTATTTGGATTAGGAAGGAGCTAGTGCAGTACATTGGCCACTTGAGAACTTCCTACATTAGTCGTGGAATCATGGGTTACCTAGGGAACAAGGTGAGGACGATTCAAAATTATCTTCTTACTAGTATAAAGCATGGATATGGATATGTCTTAAACGTTCTTACTTCTTATATGTGATGAATTCCTTGTTTCAGGGGTGCATCTCGTTGAGTATGTCTCTTCACCAGACGAGCTTTTGTTTTGTCTGCAGTCACTTGGCATCCGGGGAGAAAGAAGGGGACGAGCTTAGAAGAAATTCGGATGTTGTAGAGATCATTAAAAACACTCAATTTCCTAGGATCTGCAAAAGGCCTAACAGTAGGAGGATGCCGGAGAAAATTCTGGAACATGAGTAAGCATTCCTGGAATTGTAATCGTACGAGTTGTCTGCAATTTTCATTTCACCTTTGTATACATGAATTCCTTTGCTCATTTCACTTGAAATATGGTTGCAGTCGAATCATATGGTTAGGGGATTTAAACTACCGAATTGCTTTGAGCTACACTGAGACCAGAAAAATTGTGGACGAGAACAACTGGGATGCACTTCTCGCTAAGGATCAGGTAGATATCTAACACTCATAATGGGGAATCTCTGCAAGGTGTTTTGGCATACAATGGAAATGAAGTTTTTTGAAACAAAACTAAAGCGCGGGTTGGATCATAATTGGTATTTTCATCGTACAAAGGATTTGTTTCCACATTCGCCAGGTTTTTGGGCAGCTTAGAGCACTGAGCAGCCAGAAGGTGTTTTGGTTTTTTGGTCTATAGACGTAATGATCTGGGCACTGTCACAAAAAGAGTTTCAGTGTCTCTGTTAAAGATATATATCACAGATACGAAATGCAGAGGATGCTGGCTGTCATTATCTTGAGCCAACTACAGCACACACTTTTTGACGTCAAGCGCACACTACAAATTACGTTCATTAGTAGGTTGTGGAAACCATTTGCCTATATAAAGGCCTGCAATGTAATAGTTAGAATCATCAAGCAACACATTACAATCTTTATCCTATCCCTAGAAATCTCATCGTTTGGCCTGCGATACGCATCACACAGTGACCCTTAAAAGCCTCTAAAAGCATTGTGCATAAGCTAAATTGAGTGGATTTCTGACTAGCAACCACCCAATATCATATTATGGGATGTTGTCTTATTCCTTAGGGACTTGCATAAGATTTGAACAATGAGCCGTGTGACGTGAAAATCTCATGTGTTGAAAATGCATCCAATAAACTACTACCTCTTTTCGGAAATACCATACTTTCAGTTTCAAGCGAGGGAAGTGAAATGAGTTCGCATTCTTTCAGACTTCAGTGAATATGTTCAATGTTCCGGTTTACTCTTCATTGTTCACAGGAAAAATGACATGGTGATCCTTTTCTTCCCTTTGTGGTTTTCTTTTGATAGCTGAAGATTGAAAGGGAAGCCGGCCGCGTATTCAACGGATGGAAAGAAGGGAAGATCTACTTTGCACCTACATACAAATATTACAACAATTCAGATGCTTATACCGGAGAGATTGTCAAATCAAAAAGCAAAAGGAGAGCTCCAGCATGGTATATTTATTGACTCATCCACAGGCCTCAAATCCATGCCTATTTTAAAAGTAATAGTAGATACATACATATTTTAGAACTTGCCGCAAAACCTCCCTGTATCCTCGGTTCCAGGAGGTTTAGGGGGCCACTGTTTCAGTGGTATTCTGAGAGCAGCCACTTTGTGCATATTGCCAAAATTTAGGTCTGTGTCCAATCATCCCCACCCATACCGCCAATGATTGGGGACTAGATGGGTTCTGATATTGTTGTAGAGCAACTCCACTCGAATCGCTACTTGACAGTTATGATCACTTCACCTGAACTATTTCCTTCATATATGACAAAAGCTATGGACCAGGGATACGGATGTGGACATAGACATAGGTCAGAAAATGGGGACACGGACAAAGGAGGGATACTCTATCCCGCCGTGT
Source organism: Gaultheria prostrata (assembly GCA_036023075.1). Lineage (NCBI taxonomy): Eukaryota > Viridiplantae > Streptophyta > Magnoliopsida > Ericales > Ericaceae > Gaultheria > Gaultheria prostrata. The sequence continues at coordinate 18,636 of JAXBDA010000535.1, forward strand.
CCCCATGTGTGTCCCGCCGTGTTCTATTGCATCTCAGAGTCCGGCATGCCGCATCATAAACGATATCAGAAATGGACCCACCACGTGACTTGTCCCCGGTCCTTAGCTTGCTCCCGACGCGCTTGACACGGTTACAACGACTCCTACGTGTGTCGGTGCTTCACAGTGCAAATGGCATTTCCTCATTAGGACATCTTTCCTAGCTTGCTGTTTATTAAAAATTGATATATGTTAATTTGTCACGTAATTAAAAACATTACTCGTACCAAAATTTTGGACGTCCGGGTGGAGATGCTCTCATGCACTGCTATATATTCATGTAAATATGGAAAAAAAAATTGGAGTCATGTAAATCTGACAATTTTGGAAAATGCAGGTGTGATAGAATATTATGGCATGGAGATGGGATACGTCAACTGTCATATGTGCGTAGGGAGTTGAGATTTTCTGACCACAGGCCTGTTTGTGCAACATTTTTGGTGGATGTTGTGGTTTAGTGAATGTGGAATTATTAAGAAGGGAATTTATGCCCTCAACATTGAAGTTGTAAATTTTTTTTCTTATTTGACCATCAAGGTTTCTGGGCCAAGCTTATACGCACCTTGACTAATTCCCTTTTTAATTCGGTCAAAGGTACATCGTTGAACGCTCAGACTAGGAAATTAACGAGAAAGTTGGAATTGATGAACTCTTATGTACCTCCAGCCAACGCCAGTTATTGATTAACGGATGCAGATAGAGTTGTTGGATTGATTGTTTGATTTTTATTCTTTTTTTTTTTTTTTTGCCTGACAAAAGTAGATCAAGCTCATGTGGTTGGGACTTGTGAATGAAAAGAAAAAGATAAGTAAACAAGTAAAAACTTATGTCAACCTAAGGGTGTTGGACTACTGGTAAAGACTTGAGATTTTGGGTTTGTTCATTCCTAAAGTTTCTAGTTTGAGTCCCTTTGTCAACAATTATTGAGTTCATCTCACTTCACGCGTAAATTTGCGAAATGGTTACAGAATGGTTGTAGGAATTAATCAAAACGTGCAAGCTGGCTCGAGATATCTTACATAATTTAAAAAAAAAAAGTACTTATGTGATAGTTACAAGTGTAAGGGTGAGAAGAAGATTTTGAGCCCATCCTTTAATTGGGCTCGCGCTCCTGAAACACAGTGTTATAGGCAATCCAGAGAGTTGGCCTAACGATTATGTAGCGTAATTGTATTGAGTTTTGGAGTTCATTTCTAGGGAGACGAAGTTAGTTAGGAGGAGTTAGGATCCTATCTATTCTTCTAACGAAATAATTAAACTGAAGATCGAAAAGTAAAGAAAGTGAACCCCAGTGAGTGAGCCTGGGCTGTCTGGTGGTCAGGCCCAGGATTTATGGGTTTTCTCCCTTTGAAAATTTTGCATCCAAAACCACCGAGATGCTACCAATTCTTGTGGGGTCAATCCATTTTATCTCGACTTTAAATGAGATATCCGAATGAGCGGTGGAATTTTTCATTCATAAACTAATTGATATTGGCCAGCCCTCGGTTCCGTAGCAAAACATCCCTATAGCTCCTCGGTTCTTGGAGGTTTAGGGGAGCCTGTCTCAGTGGTATTTTGAGAATAGTCACTTTGTGCATATTGTCAAAGGTTAGGTCTGTCTCCAATCATCCCTGCCCATACCCCTAATGATTGACAACTAAATGGGTTATGTTATTGTTTTTGTAAACTAATTGATATTGGCGTAAATTAATCTGTACACCATACCCCTAATGATTGACAACTAGATGGGTTATGTTATTGTTTTTGTAAACTAATTGATATTGGCGTAAATTAATCTGAATACCGTGTGTTTTTAGAAACAGAATCATGAGCCCTAAAATTGTCAATGTTTCAGGAAGGTGGGGGGTTGGCTTTTAGGACAATGGAAAAGTCAAAAGTCTCCCATATATGAAAGAGCCAAATTGGACACAACCATAGACTGTCAGTTGAGGACCCAAAAGTATAAGAAAATACAATTCTAATTTAAAAAGGGTATCCATACAATTCTAATTTTTAAAGGGTATCCATATGTTTGGTCCATAATGGTTTAGCACCTCTCCATACATTTTATCCTCTATACTCCTGGGAAAAAAAAAGTTTTTGGGTTCTATCCCGAACTCATAATAATGATTTGTATTGTTTATCTCGTAGGCCAAAAAAAGCAAGATGTATCTCTCGGAAATTAGCTTAATTAGATATCAATAGACACGTGAATAATTTGCAATGAATAGACAATTGTATTACAGTAGTTAATAAAAACTTATGTGATAGTTGCAAGTGCAAGATGAGAAGAAGATTTTGAGCCCACCGCACGGGGTCTACTCCATCCTAGGTTTTGAGTTTAAAACTTCTGAAAATGCTATCAACTATTGTGGGGGTCAAGCTATATGCGATTTTATCTCGACTTCAAATGAGATGTCAGATAACGAGCGATGGAAAGAATTGATCACCCGTAAATTAGTTTATGTTGATGTGAGCAAAAATTGTTTTCAACACTTTGAGCTATAAAAAGAGAAGCAAATTGCCCTTCCTACTGTTAATATTTCTAGCTAGGTAGGGGGTTGGCTTTTAGGGCAATGGAAAAGTCCCCCATACATGAAAGAAGCAAATTGGAACACAACCACAGACTGTCACTTGAGGACCAAAAAGTATAAGAAAATGCAGTATCATAAACTGGTGTCAGCATGTTTAGTCAAATGTAGGATTTAGCACCTCTCCATAGTTTTTTCCATCGATATTTTCCTTTGTAGAATCTAGGAGATGAACGATTTTGAATCATCATTGTACACCTAGAGTGGGGTCCAAGGTAGAGATGAGTATTTTATTAATTTTAAAAATACTGCTTGGCATATATTAGTCAACTACTCACCCTGGTCAGCAAAATTTGTCGGAACATCTTATAATTTCATCGTTAACTTTAAGACTTCAAAAATTCGGTCGTGATCACATGAGTATTTAATTGAGATATGCACCAAGTGCTCTGAATTCTGATTACTTGGTTATGAAGAAAGATATACACGTAAACAGACCAGGACGTATGAGTTATAAAAATGAAAAAATTATCATCACCTAAGTTGAAACGCGTTTTTTGTTTTAAACGCTGGCTTGCTCTGTTTTTGACAATTTATTGATGACTTCATTCGTGTGACTAGATAGTGACTAGATATTAATTCTTTACCGATGTTAGCTATACAAATTTCACTTTCTTTTTTTTGTTTTTCACAATTTTATAAGTATTATTTTGTTTTTGAATTAAGGAAACGAGAGATATCATATTAAACGAAAACGTCAAGTTAATAACAAGGTTAAATTGTGCTAAATCTCCCTTAAATTTTTCAAAACTTAAAAACACCTCTCTTAATTTTTTTAAAATGACATACTGCCCCCTTGGCCCCTTTGTATGCCATGTTAGACAATGGTGGAAATTGATGAACAAAGTATGTTTTTACATGCCCCTTCTATCTATAGAATCATAGATAAATATAGTGCTACACCAAAGTTTTATTTCTCACTCTCTCCCCCTCACACATCGATTTTTCTATTACATTGTTCTTGACAAATGTGTAGATGCACTAGTGCGTCATTTAATAGAAACACGATTTTGGTTCATGAAGTATATTATGTATTAGAGAAGTAAGTTCCAATTTTGCTTTTTAGCGGCGGTGTTGGGCTTCAATTCAGGGTTTATTCCTTTTGTATTTTTTAGCAGTATAAGGCTCGAAAATATTAATCGAATCTGCAAGATAAATCACTTTGACGACTTTCTCAATGGGCTACAATCGTGAAATTTAGCAAAACTCATCTACTGCATCAAAAATAGGGGCAACAGAGCCACCCACCGTAGATTAGATCCCCGATTTTGTGGGCCTCTTAACCCCTAAGAGAAAGCTACCTACCCCATCTTGACACCATGTATACTCCATCCGTCTCAAATTATTGTTCATTCTTTTTTTTTCTGAATATAATTATTTACTATTCAAAAAAAATTAAACCCCCAAAGCAAGAGCAAATTTTGGATGGAGAGAGTGCTTTGTTACCTATACCGAAGGTTTCTTCTTTAGAAATTCCCATCATGTAACACGTCAGCACGCGTTACATGAAGCTAACCATCAAACCTCAACGTAGGTATTTGTTATTGTCAAAAACCTCAGGAGACCTCACCGCAATTTACCGAAACAAAATACCTGTCGACTCGAATCAGAATCAGAATCGAAACGAATCAAAGTAGTGATCGTACTATATCAAGCGGCGATACGACGCCCGACGCCCGACGCACAATAAAGAAATGCACCGCGACCACACACAGTCGACCCCATCTGCTTCTGTTATAATCGTCCGCTCAAATACACTACACCCACACGCTCACTCATATATCTATATGTCTCTATTTCTATATCTATATATAAGCATCAATCAAAACGGAAAAAACGAAGACGAGGAAGTAGACACCAGAGAAGAAAGTCGGGTGGCTCCAGACCTCTCTCTCTCTATCCATTTCCTCCGCTCTCCACACAATCTCCCTCTCTCTCTCTCTCTCTCTCTAAAACCTATCTCTCGATACATACACAAACCATATATACAATCTGTGGCTATTTACTACTTGTATTGAGCCGTCGATCAATCAACGATGTCTGTGCAGTCATCGACGGCAACGACGACGACTTCCATTCCTCCGATTTTCTACTCTAATGGACTGACTCAGAGACCGGCGTCGGCGTTTGCTGCGAGTAGAGGTCACTCGTTGGTCGATTTGGTGGGGTTGTGCTGTAAGTCGAAGCGGAGTAGCAGTGGTCGACGGAGATTTGGAGCTGCTTCGAGTAGTCAGAGGTTACAGGGTTTGGCGGCGAAGAAGAACTGGTCTCGATCGATTAAAGCTGTTCTTGATTTTCAACGCGTCGACAATGCCTCGTCGGATTTTAAACCCAAGGTCTGGTTTGATTTCTTTGTTTAAACTTATAGGTGTCAGACCAATTCCACTGTCAACTAACCAGGGGGCAATTAGAGCTGGGGCAGAGCCCAGTCCCCAAGATGCACGGGCGGGCCATAATCTTGGGGACCATTCCCACAGTCCACTAGCGGGGAGGCCAGCTTACGCGCACGTAGACGCACATGGTTAAATCCCAGCATCCACTAGGAGGGCCCAAATTAAACCCAGGGCAGATGGACTGGCACTGAAGGAGTTGATTGTGAATTGGTGTTTTACTGCTCGTTGTTTTTATGATCCAATCTATTTTGGTTACTTTCTTTAAGATTTCTAAGCTTATTGCCTCAGTGGTTGAATGTCAAGGAGATGATTTTCGAGAACTCTTATGCTTGAGGCCTGACCAAACCACCAAATTGAGTCTTAGTCCCAAGCAATTAGAGTTCCATCGTGCTGCGTGATTGAACCAACATTGTGGTGAAGACAAATGTCTTTCCAACCAGACCAAAAGCAACATTTTTTTTTTATTTCCTTTCATATATGCTAATTGGTAACATTATGTTTTGTAGCTTATGCTGAATTTTGTGATTCTCGATTTAATACGATTCGTGGTTCATAAATTGGAATTTCTATTTGTTATATGAATCTTGATTTCGCAACTACAGTGTCTTTATGCAGAAAAAGAACAACGACAATAACAACAATAATAGAACCCATGTAGTCCCCAGTCATTGTGGGTATGGGCGGGGATGATTGGAGACAGACCTAACTTTTGACAATATTTGCACAAATGGCTCCTCTCAGAATACAACTGAAACAGTGGCCCCTCTAAACCTCCAAGAACTGGGGATCTACATGAACATTTTGCTGCAGAACCATGCCCCCAAACCAAAGCCGGAAGGCATCAAGGAGGGCAGACCTAGAGACCCAAATCAATTTCTGTGCTTATTACCATGTTTATTCATTCATGTCCAGAGCATCTCACTAATGAGCACACTTATGCTGAAAAAGAAGTTGGAACATAATGTTCTATTACTTTTTTTTTTTATACAAGTATGTACTTTTATTTATACAAGTATTGGGTATCCCTTTATGGGTTGGAAGTGATCGGGGAAGTATTAACTATCCTAAAGAATTGATTCGTTAGTGTCTATCCGTACTTTTTTTAAAAACCTTTTTGTCTCTTCAAATTCTTGGAGCCCTCGGTGAAAAGGTCACAAATATGTTGGCACTGTGTTAGTTCCGAAATGTTTAAGAAACTATTGGAAGACGTTTGAATGGTTATAGACATGCTTGCATGTTTTAGGGGTCTTCAGTGTTCTACATGTTTTGGACACGAAATCAACATGATAGGAGGTGTCCCTACTTTTTATACGTTAGTTTGTTAGCAGTATGCCAATATCTACGTGCCTTCTCATCGTTTCTCTCTTTGTTTTGTTTTAGAGCTTTTAAGATGATTGTTTAATCATGTAGTGACTCATGCATACATAGCTAGTGTTGTCCAATTTATGGGAGCATGTTGAAGAATCATCTTGGTCCTCGGACATGGTCAATACATTATTACTTTGGTAGCAGCTTTTGTTTGCAACTTGTTCCACACTTTCAAATGCACATTTAAAACTTTGGAAACACATCTATTTTATCAGTAGCTCCTATTGTTCACCCCTATGTAGCATGGATACGGACATGGACACAGCGAGGGACACAGATACGGAATACAACTATTCTCAAATATGGACATAGACACGGCAGGAGACATAAATACAGAACATGGGCTATTCCCATATGTGTCCCTAGCGTCTCGTGTGTCCTGGAGTCTGACACGGATACGACGATTTCTAGGAGTGTCAGTGCTTCATCGGTTCTCCCCAATATATGAATAAATTAATTGGCAATTAAGATATTGTATCACTTATTCAAAAGTGCTACAAAACTTTCTCGCCCACTGGGTGCCACTATCATGTTTTGTATGTAGCAACGTTTTCCTATGCATTTACTTGGGTGCCAGCGAGGCGACTGTAATTAGGGAGCATCAGTCTGGTTCGGTCGGTTTTTCAGCACTTTTTCAAACCAAACTAACCAAGTCGGTTTTTGAGACCCTGACCGACTAGCAGAAGTGATCGTTCGCAAGAATGAAACTCAAAGGAATTGAAGAGGGCTCGCTTGTGTGTACTTGGAGAGGTTTGGTTTGATCAGGTTGGTTGGTTTTCAGAAAGGCTATTTTCATACCAGATTAGGGTGGCAAAAACCCTTGGTTCAATTTCTTTTGGGGAAAAAGGTAAGGGGATCTAAAAAACGTTAGTAGATGACTTAAATCAATTAAAAATTAAGGAGAAACAAATCATCACAAAGAGGTTGGGGATTATATTTAGAAAGCCCTAATTTTTAGAAGAAGATGGCTTCACAACCAACTGAGGTGTTTCCTTCTTAGTGAGATGGGGAGTGATACGTGAATGAATCTGTTTGCACACAGTGACGTCCATGGAGATATAGATAAGGAAAGAAGAGGAGAAGACAATGTGTAAGGGATTGGGGCGTTTACTTCTGGCTTGTAGTGGGGATTGATGGACAACAAGGATTAGATTTTAGGACACATTGATGGACGGATGAGATTTACTTATGTATATAGGGTGAGTTTCCCATTTGATAAAATCAACAGTTGATTTTAGTAAATGAGGAAGCCATTTGTTAAAATCAAAGATTCTAGCATCCCCTTATTGAAATCGGTTCGGTTCGGTCTTTTTTTTGAGATCGGTTCGGTTCGGTCCAATCAGTTCTTTTTTGGTAGAAAAGAAAACCGAACCAATATATAATTTTTTGCAAGATTGACAACTGAACCGAACTGCGGTATCAACTAAACTGACCGAATTTGAGAACAATGGTCTAGTTCAGTTGATCGGTTCGGTTCGGCTAAAACTTTCACCCCTTACTGTAATGCTTAGCAGGAATTATTGAAATTGAATTTCCTGTGGCGGGCGCTAACTCGAATGCTCACAAGAATATTGCTGGTTAAGATGCACCCACTGGGACTTAGTCAGATGCATCCGGAACTGGATGAACCAGAACTTCATCATATATTTTTCAATCTCCAGCTTTCGCCTCCGATGCTATCTCCACTCCTGCTTTCGCTTCCTTCCCCTCTTCTGCTACCTTTTCCTTTGCTCGATTCTAACGAAGTCATGGTCTTAGGTCCGTCCTAAGTAATACCCCATGAATATGACTCCAAGCCATTTGTGCCATTTGTTATTTTCTGAAAGCTTCTGTCCCCGCAAATGGCAATTGTTGCTTGTCTTGACCCATGAGTAAGAGTTTGAGCAGGGGAAGCAAACTCGCATGGAGAGCTATAAGTCCCATTAATGGTTCCCTCTCTTCTCGAGACTAAACACCCACGACCTAGATACATCCTATCTCTTGCTATGAGAAGCTATTAGGCTTTCACCATCTTGGGTGCAACATTCCATTACACCACCTAGAAACGTGATGCTTGTATTGCTCTCTCAAGATCGTGTTAGAGTTTGTCCCACATTGATTAATTAATACCTCCAAAACTAGTATATGAGCCTCGACGGCCTCTTCACTCATTGCCAATTAGATTTGAGTTGGATACTTGACATGGTATTAGAGCTAGGCTTTCGGAGGATTTTGGACAAGTCTCTCTTGGTTATTGTCTTGTTTGTTGTTTGTGCCATAAGTGCGCAATGTTTTGTTATGATCCCAATGTTGTGGATCCGTTGTTTACCTCTCCACGTCCGGGTGAGGGGTCGCACGTGCAGGGAGTGTTAGAGTTTGTCCGACATTGATTAATTAATACCTCCAAAACTATCAACCTGGATGGCCTCTCCATTTATTGCCAATTGGTTTTGAGTTGGATACTTTAACATACGCCATTCCCATGCTTGAAGGCTCAAAGTTTTTTTCAATCTTATTGCATAACCAAAAGATATTGTAAAACACAAAATGTTATGTGGGGTAAACATAGTTTCTTTTAATGAGTTTTCCTTGTATTGATGAGATCATGTAGTTGTCTTCGTTGTTTTTTCGGTTAAATGGTATGTCTATTTGATTTTTCTTTTGCGCGTTGCTGTTGTGTGAACTGACTCTCTATTGGTTTCTACCTTTGTTTGTCAGGTTGCAAACTTGGAAGACATATTATCAGAAAGGGGTGCTTGTGGAGTTGGATTCATTGCTAATTTGGAAAACAAAGCCTCATATGGCATAATTAAGGATGCTCTTACTGCTCTTGGCTGCATGGAACATCGTGGGGGCTGCAGTGCAGATAATGATTCTGGTGATGGTTCAGGATTGATGACGTCAATCCCATGGGATCTCTTTGACAATTGGGCTAACACGCAAGGGATTGCTTCCTTTGATAAGCTGCACGCTGGTGTTGGAATGGTTTTCCTTCCCAAAGACGATGACCTTACAAAAGAAGCCAAATCAGGTACCTCTTTAAAGTTACTTGAGTTTTTTTATTTGTTTATGTATATAATAGAACCTATGAGGTGCTAATCGAAAATAGGAACTGTGAAGGTGTGGAACTAATTCATTCTTTATTCTTGTTTGAAAGTACTATTGTATTAACTCCCAGTTTATGGGGATAAAAAGTTTGCAGTTGAAGTGCATACCCTTATCCTTATTTGATGTTTAGTACTCTCTAATTGCCAGTCGGAATTGTTTCTGTTTGGTTTCTACATATATTTTGTTTTCTGAATGTGGAAAGAATTGTTACTGTAGTTATTGTCAATATCTTTAGACAAGAAGGTCTCGAGGTGCTTGGATGGAGGCCTGTTCCTGTAGATACTACTGTGGTTGGTTACTATGCAAGAGAAACCATGCCCAATATCCAGCAGGTTTTTGTTAGTGTTGTTACAGAAGAAAAAGTTGATGACATTGAAAGAGAACTCTATGTGTGCCGGAAATTGATTGAAAGAGCAGCAAACTCAGAAAGTTGGGGAAATGAACTTTATTTCTGTTCTTTGTCCAACCAAACAATAGTTTACAAGGGTATGCTTCGATCGGAAGTTCTTGGTAGATTCTATTCTGACCTCCAGAATGATCTTTATAAATCACCTTTTGCCATTTACCATCGGAGGTACAGCACAAATACTAGTCCTAGGTGGCCTCTTGCTCAACCAATGAGGTTACTTGGCCATAATGGAGAGATTAACACCATACAGGTTCCAAATTCCTTGCTTGTTATATCTTGCCTATTTTAGAGTCTCTTCTTTTTCCTTCTGTTTTGATGCTGAGGTCTTCATGCAGGGTAACTTGAATTGGATGCAATCTCGAGAGACTTCTTTGAACTCTCCTGTCTGGCGTGGTAGGGAAAATGAAATTCGTCCTTATGGAAACCCCAAAGCATCTGATTCTGCAAACCTTGATAGCACGGCAGAAGTATGGGCCATCACTTTTATACTTGTCATAGTTACATAAGGACTGTCCGCATAATTGCTGCTTGCAACATGTGTTTGTGGTTTTTGTTTTGTTTTTGGTTGATAAGTATGTTTATGGGTGTTTCATGTCAAGTGACTTCCCAAAGGGAATAATAAGAGGGAGCTAAACTGGATTTCATCTACCACATAATTGCTGCTTGCAACATATGTTTGTGGGTTTTTTTTTGGTTTTTGGTTGATAAGTATGTTTATGGGTGTTTCATATCAAGTGACTTTGCAAAAGGACTAATAAGAGGGAGCTAAACTGGATTTCATGTATAAGTTATTTGTTAAACGGGTGTTTCATATCAAGTGACTTCCCATAAGGAACAATAAGAGGGAGCTAAACTGGATTTTATATATAAGTTATTTATCAATGAAGTGTCTTTGCTTTTAACCCTGGTCCCTTGTATCAAAGTTCGAGAATAGAAGTAGTATAAGTAATTAACGAGCTAACCTGATTTTACTTGCGGATGCCTGGATGCATTCGGCATATTTTGTCTTGAATCAAGGACTCGAACATTGTTCTATTGAGTTTGACCATTTTTTGCTCTTAGATTATTCATTTACCACGACTGGCATAACGGTTGACGCGGGATGCTGCTGCCTGTCCCTATGAGTCACACACTCTTATTACCGCCTTTTGTATTACTTCACCTGACATGTAATGGTCTTCTATCGTGCGGTAAACACATTGAGAAATGTGCTCCATTTGAAGTACTACTAGAACCTTATTCTTCTATAGCCTCTCGATTGGTGGTTTGTTGGCTGTGTTTACTGTTTGGTTTAGAAGATCTATCTGCTATTTAGTTTATTTGTGTGTCTGATGTTCCACCATTTAGTCACTTGCCGCACTGGTAGAAAGTCGTTCACTCGTTTGTTCAATGTTGATAGTAAGTTTTACTATTATGCGAAGTAGCATTTTGCTACTAGAGAAAAATTGTTGCCGAAGACATACCCTGAAACGATGGTTTTCTTTCTATCCTATACCTGTAGGTAGTAATCAAGTTATCCCCAAGATTAGCTACAAGGCCTGGTATTGGTGCGAAATGTTTTGCGTTCAACAAGATGTCTGTTCTAAGTGAAACCGGTGTTTGTGTGATAAGTTAAGGTGATGGTTATAATAACTGATACTCTTGTCGTTTGTTTTGCATTTTTGTTTTTGGGGGTGGAGGGTTAAATTAGTAATTGCGAAGAAGTACGACAGGAAGGACAGGTGATACTCTGAAGAGGTGAAACAGGACAAAAAAAGCTTGATATAGAGGAAGGAGGCAGTTTTTGACCTGGCTGGTGAAATATCCAGACAAGCTGTTACCTACATATTCTTTGGGGCGGCAGAATAATATAGCCATGTAATGCGAATTCACTAGGGTCAATTAATGGAGTGGGATAGGGGACATGTGATATCATTTGATGCAAGTTGAAGATGCTGAGGACAAACATGCTTAAATTTAGGTGGTCAGATACTCCGGGTTGTGAGAGAAGTATGACCCCAAAAATGAATCCATGTAGTTTGCCAAATACGTTGGGACTGGAATGTTTCTTTTTTGAGTTGAGTTGGTGCTCCCAATCGTTGTGTGTGAGGGCATTATTGTTGAGATGATTTACGCCTTTTGTCTTGTCGTAGAAGTTCTTTCACAAAGACTTCCAATGTAAGGAAAAAGTGGGGAACAATCGCACTTGGACAGCGCAATACTTTTATTTAGCGCTTTACAGTATGCAACCAACCCTTTTCTCTTATGCCCTTATGCATATGATAAGCCATTTTTATAAATTATATATATGCGTCTTCCATCTCCGTTTCAGTTCGGGGTATTGAGGGAGGGTATGCATGCTGTATCTCATCTATCTGTTTATCTTCTTAATAAGCACATCTCATGTATTCTTTTTACTTCTGTTTGCACTATTGCAACTGCCCCGGGAAGGCTCTGCCTTTAATATACATTACTGCTGCATTCTTAAAATGCATAACATAGTTTTTTTCTTACTATCTCTGCACTTTTGCTATGTTCAGTTGTTAATAAAAAGTGGTCGCAGTCCTGAGGAAGCTCTAATGATTCTCGTCCCAGAGGCTTACAAGAATCATCCGACGTTGATGATTAAATTCCCCGAGGTAAATCTGTATTTGCAATCATATTCAAAAGCACCAATGTATTTTCTTTTGGTAACGTCGTCTGTGTTAATCCACTGGGTTTTTTTTTGGCTTTTCACTTGAAGATGGGGGTCCTTTTTACTCAGTATACTGCATTTATGGTTTAGTTGATGGGGCATATGCTTAGTCTCCACCTGGATCTTCTACTCGACAAGACTATCTTCTTTTCTGGTTATGGTGAAATTACCAAAATGTGGTTTATATTCCACGTGGAGGATACTCAGAATTTCTCTCTTTCCTTAGGTTGTTGATTTTTACGACTACTACAAAGGTCAGATGGAGGCCTGGGATGGACCGGCTTTACTCTTATTCAGGTGATTTAGTGGACAACAACTGTTGTATTAATGAATTCTACCCCTTAGGATAGGAGAAAACAATTCGGTTACAAGCCTTGTATAAGTTTGAATGTTTGATAAGGATGACTTTTTAGCTTAGTGAGGTTTGGATGTTTTTTGTTTTCCGCTTCAGTGCTGAGTGGAAGATTTTGGATGCTTTCATAGTCTGTCACACGTGTATCAGCTCGTGTTTTTGATACTTGTTGATTCCCCTTACATATCACCAATTACGTGCGGTTGCTAGCATGTTTCATTTCAGTCATATCTTGGAGCTGGTAGTGGCTCCCATTTGGTTCCACTTTTTTTGCAGCTTCTTTAGCATTCATGTTTGAATTAACATGCCTAAGTTGTTGGACTTAAAAAATGTTTAGCTCTTCGGTTCCACTTTTCAGGTTTGAGCTTATTTGCTTCTTCAGCTTGAAATAATTTGAAAAGGTCTACTTTTTATGAGCTGTGTTGCTTCTTTAAAGCTAAAGTTAATGTAGTTGGAAACAAACAGGTTGAATACCATAGATGCCGACCAGTTCCACTCAATAATGGGGGAAACTTCCACATTCTTAATCAAATTTAACTCCATATGAGCACATGTTAATCAAACCGTTTGATGATATTGCACATACATGACTGTAGATGCATGTTTGATTAACAATTAGTGTGCTTTCCTCTAATTTCAGTCTTACTTGTTTACTCCATGTCTCCAATTAAACGGACTTGACATTGATATTGTATCCAGCCCTGGATGTAGTTATTTAGGATCATTTGACAATGTTCACAGAAAAACTCAGAACAGATGTATGGGTGTCAAATTATGCAGCTGTAAGTTTAGATAACCTCGAGCTGGTCCAGTTTTATGTGTGATTATGTACTTGTATGCCGTCATGGTGTCTAATGGCTATTTTCTAGTGAAATTATCTTAACGATGGATCCTTTGTGAACAATCTTAAGGTGCACTTATACTTTTTTCTTGTTAATGTTTTGAATCAAAATAAAATAACTCTTTAATTTTCTTTTCTTTCTTTGACCTTGGTGTCATAGTGATGGAAAAACAGTTGGAGCTTGTCTTGATCGAAATGGACTTCGCCCTGCTAGATATTGGCGGACAGTAGACAATGTTGTCTACGTTGCATCTGAGGTGTGCTCTGCTTTTGTTTATCAGTGATTTATTCATGAACTTATGAGGATTAAGGGGTCAATAGGATTGCCTATTGACTCGACTTGCGCTTTTGTGGAGCTCAGCTACTTGGACTTGATCTCCAGTTGCCTGCATATATGAACAAGGTTTAGGTTTCTAGGATGATCTCACATGATCATTACTGTTCATTTCTGAGATGATAAGTCTATAAACCGCTAAACATAATAAAAGGGAGCGCAAAATCAGTATTTCCAACCCCAGACAGGTCAATCTTCTATCCTGTTTATTGTAGCAGTCATATCTCGACTGTGATGGGAAAGTGTTGAATGGCTTTGTATGCCAGCAAGAACTTGAACGCCATCCATCAGACTCCAAAGCCTTTTTTTTTCCTCACAACCTTGTTGCAACTTGTTTTCCATCATTCATTCATGAAAAGGCAAATTCTTTGAATGCCACATGTTAGCAGTTGAAACATGTAGAAGACAAAACGGGATCTTAAATCCTTTAAAAATAAGCCATTCATTACTTCGTCTAACTTCAATATTGTGGATCGCTCTCGCAAAAATGATTTATTTGCCTTGTACTTACTCCTCTGCCTGCATTCAATTGTGGCCCCTTGAAATTCTTCAGAATGGTTTAGAGTCACTATAAGCTAGGCCACTAATCAAGAGTTTTTTCCTTTTATCTAGGTTGGTGTACTTCCAATGGATGAATCAAAGGTTATCATGAAAGGTCGTCTTGGACCTGGAATGATGATAACGGTTGATCTACATAGTGGTCAGGTTTGTGTAGTGATTCAATTTTGTCAATTCTTTGGTGCTTAAATAGAACGTAGGTTGGTGATTGATATATATGTATCCACAAGGTATATGTCTTCTTTCTGTTTTGCCCCTTTGATCAACTCAAGTGGATGTCTTCCATCTTTTTTCCTGTCAATGCCATCTTGAGTTGGTACTGTTGCATTGTTTTCCTTTGCAAATGGATCTTCCTTCGTGAAATCATGCATATGAATGGAGAAATAAGACATGTCATATACGATTGGCTTACTTTTTCTGTCGTAGTTGTGTGCTGTTCTGTTGTATATTTGCTAATCCAATTCGTCTTTGTGGGCATTTGCTGTAGTTGCAAGGGCGCTTGTACTGTAGCTTCTATTAATTTTGGATAATATTGTAGGATTCTCTTTGGAAATAGAGGTAGAGCCCTAGTACTCCTACCCTAGCTACCTATGACAATTGGCTCTGCAGAATCAAAATCCTTAAAAAAAAAACTGATATCAGTTGGAGTTAATTCTGTGAAAGCTGGTCTTAGTGCCGTGTGCATTTCACAGCAGTCTTAGTTTTCTCATGCTATTTCCAATATTAAGTTCATAGAATCTTAATTGGCATATCCGAAAAATATGAGTCTTATCTAAATAATTTAGTTATATCCAGCCTATACGGAGGATTCTGACGTGAATCATCTTTTTTTGTTTTTTCCAATTAGAATTTCTCTTTTTGTTGGAAGATGCTCTTGATTTAAGGAGAATGTTGCTTAGGTTAAGTGGAGAATGTACACCACCTTATAGCGTGTTGAATTTAATACCTTAAACTTCTTGAATTTCAGGTTTATGAGAATACAGAAGTTAAGAAACGAGTTGCCTCATCACATCCTTATGGAAAGTGGGTGAATGAAAGCTTGCGTTCCCTGAAGCCTGTGAACTTCCTCTCTGCAACAGTGATGGAAAATGAAGCAATATTGAGACGCCAACAGTAAGTATTTTGAATCTTATCTTTCCAAATGCTGCAATCTTTTCTTCTGTCAAATGTTTTTTGCCTTGTGTAACTGCTCTCAATCTGTCCTGTAATTTTCTTGAAGTGGTTGAGTTCTGTTGTAGAGTAGAATTTCGTTGACTTCCTCTAGGAATTTTTGTGTTCTTGAAAAATCAACCTAAAGACTGACTGAGAATTACTGGGCAATATGGTTCCTATATTTGCTTGTTGACTCCACTAACAGTTGGGTTAGATCACAAGCAAAAGTTTTTGGTACTACAACTCCTTTGAATGTGTGATATGGCTTGCCGAAGTAGAAATGAAGAGATTCTGGAAGCTTGTCAAAGAATAGGCAACATAAGAGAACACGGGGACGCTGTACACATGATTGGTCAATGTTAAGAATTTTTTGTATCAAACACTTAGATTACTGATGTGTTATGCCTTAAAAGAGACTAAATGACAACGGTATGTTTAGTGTGGACCATATTTCTCATATCAGAGAACCAAATTATAGTGTTTCATATCAAAAGAACAGATACCATATTTTTTTAGGGCGTTGTCTATTTTAGCTATATCATTGTTCAAGTATTGCCATGAAAGTGTAATCTAACTAAGTTAGATTGAATTAAATATTTGATTACCTGGACTGAAGATGGAGTTTGTTGAAAGACAAATTGCCTCATGCTTCACAGGTTTTGGTTTGCAGTCCTAGGCATGCCACCAGCTTGTATCTGGGAAAAAATGGCCGTCTTCTCTTGTTTTAAGTTGCTAGATACTATGCTAGGCATGCCACCAGTATGCTCAATGAAATTCATCTATTTGTTTACGTTGCTGTAATGGAGTTCTAGAAATTTATGGTCTGCTCTGCATCTAGAACTTCATGGATCAGGAGCGATTCGGCATGAATTATCATATTAGGTCCTTGTCAATTTACATTCCTTTGAAATTTTCAGTCTCGTTTTGGAGGAGGACCACTCAACTGAATTTACAGTTCGTTTCCCACATGAAGGTTCATGATTAATGTACTTATTCCCATTTCCCATCTTCAAAAGGCATTGATTATTATCCTTTTAATGGGAACAGGGCATATGGATACTCCAGCGAGGATGTCCAAATGGTAATCGAAAATATGGCTGCACAAGGGAAGGAGCCCACGTTCTGCATGGGAGATGATATTCCGCTTGCAATATTGTCTCAGAGGTCACACATGCTTTATGATTACTTCAAGCAGCGCTTTGCTCAGGTTTGATATTGTTTTTCTGTTTTTTCGAGGCGAGTCTGAATATTTTTAGGGAGTGGGGTTTGGTATTTTCTTTTGACCAGTGACAGAGATCTTTTTTTGTTGGCAAGTTGCACAAAGGATATTATGAGTAAGATATGGAATGAAAAGTACAAGCGATGTTGGACAAGGAGCAGGCTTGTATGACAAATAAACCAAAGGGCCAAAAAAAAAAGGAATCTGAAAAAGAAATGAAAGGCTCACTTTGCTGGGTTCAAAGTCTGACTAGGTTTCTTTGTTCTATTTGTCAAAAAGTAGGATTTTTGTATTACGACTTATAAGCCTCGAGCCCAATGACCCATATTGCTTTGGGGTAAAATCCTTTGGGGATAAAATTATAAAGGAGCATTAGTGCAAGCATTAGAGATCTACTTTTCAACAATTTTTTCTGCTTAATTTTTTTTTATTTATCAAAACTCCCTTAATTACCTCCCGAGTCTAGACAATCTTGAAAAAACTGCCATATAGAAGCCATCTGTGTCCAGGACTTATCCTTGAGCCCCTGTCACAATCAAAATTGCCTACCTATTTGAAACTCGTCGAATGTCTCTCTAAGCCTGAGGCCTTCACCTGATCCTAAGTCCCTAGCCAGAAAACTTGCTTGGAAAGAATCAACTTCGATTCATAGCAAAACATACACCTTGTAATCCGTCCCTCTCGATCCGCTAATGTCTTTGGTTTATAGGTATAAGTTGGTTATTATGCAATATGAATAGGTAACCTGAAATTCCGTGGAAGGTGTAATTTTCAGGATTGGAATATATTGGTTAGATTGTGATAGCAATTAGGCGACCCAGGGAACTTGTCAAGCCCCAAAATGGGAAACATGACTGGCCGTGAACCATGAGGCCTAAACAAAAATATTTCTTACAACCCAAAATAGTTAAACTGAATCCTGACTGAATACTCCCTCCGTCCCATAAAGTTAGTCCCCTATTCCATTTTGGGATGTCCCAAAATATCAGCCCCTTTTTCACAAGTTAAGGTAAAAAAAGTGTGTGAAGTTCCAAAATTAACCTCCATAAATAACAGATAACAACTTTAAAAGTGGGATTGAAGGGATAAAAAAGGAAATTAATGCTTTTTTGAAAGGAGACATGCATTAAATGCATGTCCCCTTAAAAAGTTGGAATCCCCAAGAAGGACCAACTTTTTGGGATGGAGGGAGTAATAAAATTAAAACATGTGAACTGAAACCAACATATTTTTGTAGCAAGCTGGGTACAAACATCCCATATCTTCCAAACTCCAAATTTATTAACAAAAATGCTAAATAAACAAAAGTGCGGTAGCTATTTGACATCACTAAAAGAAATAAAAGTGCAAATGCCTCAGTCCAATGTACCATATGCTTACGCTATTGGGAAATTGGTTCAAGTGATGTATCAAGCTACTCAACAACTTTTCACATCATCTTCTCTTTCCCATTTGCAAAATGATTTCCGTATCCTTACATTGGACAAGGCCTTCCATATTTCTCGATGATATGAGTGAATGTACAACTCTGTAGCGCGCTTATTAATTGTGATAATTGACCATTTCAAAATGGTGCATGCAATGTAATGCTACATATAAAAGTCCAATTTGAAATCCCCAAATGGAAGCCACAATAAGTTTGAAGAAGATGTTTGATGTACATGGTATCTTTAAGATTAGTAGAAAACTGAGAAAACGAGGTAAGACAAATAATTACTAGAGATAAACAATTATATTTTATGTAAAAAGGAATAGCTAGGGGCCTAGGGCTAATACATCAACATCTATCCTAGAGTACTTTTGGGAACTAGGATTATTACATGTCAATGGGGAGTACGTGAACAAATTGTCATTGTTTGCTCAGACTCTTCTACTTTTAGGCTTAAGCTAGATGAAATTACTTATCTGGTAAAAAATAAAAAGAAAAGAAAAGAGCTCTCTTGATTACAGATAAAGAAAGTAGGTTTCTTAGTTATCCTTGTAGCTCCGTTAAACTTTTGTGTACTAAAATTTACGTGCACATAGTAGCAATTATTGAAACATTTGTTTGGCCCTTTTGGATTTTTGATACAGTGAAAATGTGGTGTTTTTACGCAATGGCGGAGCTAGGAATTGTGTTACCGGGGACACTTTTAAACACATTTCAACAGAAAAATTGTAATAAACAAGTCTAGAATAATAATAAAAAATTGTGCTAAAAACAATTAAAAAGCCAACTTATTTATTAAGAAATTTACGCACATAAAGTATCAAAATAAACTAATTGTCGGGTTGCCTTAGGAAAAAGAGCCCATAGTTTGAAAATTGCCAAAATGTAATGTATTTACTCCATAGTTTAGTCATTTTTTTATTTTGGACATAGACATCCCAAGAGTTTCAATTAGTAAGTGGTGGCTATTTTTTACAATAGACATCCCATTTCGCTAGTTGTAATGGAATTGTTCTTATATTTGAAATAAAAAGTTGAGAATAAATTAATATACATAATTTTTAGAATAATTAGAAAGAGAATAATTTGTGGAGACCAAATATAAGACAAATCCAAAATTTTGAAGAAAAAATAAAGAACGGAGAATTCAGTGGGGGCCTGTGCCCCCACTAGTTCTATGTTCCCTCCGCCTCTGATTATACATGATATTGCGTTTCTATCCCAGACCATATTTTAGGAAAATGCATTTTAAAACTTAGGGTGAGTTTCCCAAACGATTTTATCAAGATAAAATCAATATTTGATTAAATCTTGATAGAATCTTTTGGGAAACTAGGCCTTAGACTACTTTCCATCCGCCAAATTTGATGTTTGTTCTTTTTGTTTGGTTTCCCCATTAAATAGTGATACCTGTGAAG
Source organism: Gaultheria prostrata (assembly GCA_036023075.1). Classification (NCBI taxonomy): domain Eukaryota; kingdom Viridiplantae; phylum Streptophyta; class Magnoliopsida; order Ericales; family Ericaceae; genus Gaultheria; species Gaultheria prostrata. The sequence goes on from JAXBDA010000535.1 coordinate 38,482, forward strand.
CGAAGTCCCACATTGTCTAGTTACCAAAATAATATGAAATATATAAGCGTGAGGGCACCCTCACTTCATAAGCTAGCTTTTGGGGTTGAGTTCTACCCAAGACCGCGTAAGAGCATCACTAGTGGTATACTCAAATATGGATACTCAAATATTGCCACATCACATTTTGAGTATTCATTTAATGGGTTTATAAGTTTGAGTATCTACACTTCTATAATGGTTCATTTGTGTCCATAATAAAAAAAAGTACTACTCTATTTTTATTCATAAAATGGGCACAACTTTAAATTTGGACATATACTTTTTATAATTTTGGTACCATTTAAAAGACATTTACAATACCTTTAAAATGAGATCAATCTTGAACATATTTTGGTAAAGATTAAAAATTGATAATTTCAATTTTTTGAGAGAAAGTGCAAAAAATTGAGTTTTGAATTAAGTATTTGATAAATGGAGAGAGAATGTTGTTACTTTTGATAGGGTGTGGTCCCCAAAATTTGGCTAACCATATTCTATAATGTACTTTACGAAACGTTAGTGCAGGATAATCCCAAGGACTTGTGGGTTTTTCTCCAGCCAGGATTATATATAGCCTGATATTATAATAATTATTGATCTGCATGTATAGCCTTTTGTGGTTAGATGCGGTAGTGCGCAAGGATCTGAGTCTACTAAGTCTAAATGAGCTGGCAACACTTGACAGAGTTCAATGAAGGAAAAGGATTGATGTAGCTAACCCCAATTGATTTGGGACATAAGGCTCGGTTTGGTTTGGTTTATATATAGCCTTTTGTGGTTAGAGATCTCAAGGATAAGGTCGCTGCATCCCTGTTTAGATTTTTGCCTTTCTATTCTCAATCTTTTTATTAGAGGAACCATAACTGAGTTCTATACTGCCTCCGTAGGGGACGTGTGAAAGAATTTCCTTCCAAGTTTTAGTATCTTAGATTTTTGTTAACTTATTACTCCCTCCGTCCCTTTTTATGTGTGTAGCTTGGTAATTCCAACTTATTAAAGAGACATCATCATTAGACCTCTCACATCAACTTTTCGGCAACTTTTACCTCCACTTTCCAAATTATCCTCCACCTTTACCCATTTTGCTCTTTACCCATTAACATTCCAAAATGACAAAATAATAATTGTGCATACTATTACCCATTAACTTTTCAAAATAGACACTTATTAAGGGACTGCCCAAAATGGAATAGTCGACAATTAAAAAGGGACGGAGGGAGTACATGTCATCTTCCAGAATGCCATAGGTTTGTGATGGATGTGTTACATCCCTTTGTTTGACCAAAACAGGGAATTTCAGTTCCCTGAAAAAGTTCAGTTTCCATTTTGTTCTTTTAGTGTAAATTAGTTTATTTTTTAAGTTCTTTTTTGCCGAATCTTATTTACTATTGATTTCTATGTGCATATTTCAGGTTACAAATCCTGCTATTGACCCTCTAAGAGAAGGATTGGTTATGTCCCTTGAAGTCAATATTGGGAAGCGTGGAAACATATTGGAGGTTGGACCTGAGAATGCCTCTCAGGTTCATTACCATTACCATTGTCTTAGTTTTTCAGATATATTCTTATGTGATTAACAGCTCCCTCTGACATATTTGCTAGTACTCATCATTTCTTGCTTTTTAGAGCCTCATTATTCTCTTGGGCCAGGTTATTTTGTCTAGTCCTGTTTTGAATGAAGGGGAGCTTGACTTGTTGCTGAAAGATCCCTACCTGAAGCCCCAAGTCTTACCAACATTTTTTGATATAAGGAAAGGAGTTGAAGGTTCCTTGGAAAAGACATTGAATAAACTTTGTGAAGCTGCTGATGAGGCTGTAAGAAATGGTTCCCAGTTGCTTGTTCTCTCTGACAGGTCTGATGAGCTGGTGAGCAGCCTTCTATATTGTCCATGTCGTAATCTGCAGTTCCAATGGGACTGTTTCTACCTCGCTCTCTCTCATGGTCTTCTCTTGTTGCTTTGACATTTTGTTGCTCTATAGTAGTTTTTAAATGTCATCATTTACACCTAGTTTGTTGGTGTAATGCGTTTTGCTTTCTTTTCTTTTTCAAATAAAGCAGCAAAAAAAGAAATACAAAAAAATACGAATTTGACAAGAAGTCCATCAAGTACGAAGGAAGATGTAATAACAGATTAGATTTTTACACATAACAAAATTACACTGATGAGATGTGGAGAGGAGGCTTGTGTCATGCTGACGTCTGTTACATAATTCCTAATTGACCAGCTCTATGTTTAATGATATTTGTGCTCAGGAGCCCACTCGCCCTGCCATTCCAGTTCTTCTTGCTGTTGGTGCTGTGCATCAGCACTTGATTCAAAATGGCCTGCGAATGTCTGCTTCCATTGTAGCAGACACTGCTCAGTGCTTCAGTACTCATCAATTTGCATGTTTGATTGGCTATGGTGCAAGGTTATTTTGCTTCTTTATGACTCTGTTTATTTAATCCATTTACCTTAATGCTTTGAAGTGTTGGGTTTTCGCCATATACTTTCAACAAATCACGTGTCTGATGCGCGCATGCTTCAAGTAGCTCTACCCTTCAAGAAAAAATCTATTTATTAATTATTATGTGTGAATACATTCTTGTTTCATCTTATTTCCATGATCTGTTGATTTCTTAACATATATTCATTTGTACACGTGTTTGTGTATGATGATTTGTTTGTAAGCATAAATGTTTGTCTATATATTTACATGAATACCTCCAGTCCTCTGTCCTCCCTCCGCCCATACACCCCATGGGGGTTCTGTCATTATTGTTGTATGCATTTAAAAGTGAATTCACGTGTATATTTATGTTTGTATTTATATTTGTGCATGTACATATGCATATTGTATATGATTTAGTTAAACGCCAATATATTTTTACGTTTTCTTAAGTTAGAGTCTTATGGAAAGTAACGGAGATTGCAAATGGTAAGGAGGGCCTACACTCCTAAATTGGGAATTGAGGGCTAAGGAATGCCAGAAACATAGCCATGGGCCACACATTCTACCAAAAAAATAAAAAATAAAAAAAAGAAGAAGAAGAAAAGATTGAGGCAGAGGATTTGATATTTAGAAATTCGGAAGCTTTCAATCTCACTTGATCTTTACTTTTGCTGCCTTTAAAGTATTGCTGAAGCATCCAACTCAAAACCAATTGACAATATTTGAATGGTCGTCAAGGGTCATATACTAGTTTTGGATGTAATCACTTACAATATAGTGTTCCTACTCTTTCTGCTTCTGATTCTGCTTATTAAAATGATTACATCTGTTTGTTATCTTGATTATGGATCCATATTTTCCTTTATACTCTTCCTTTCAGTGCCGTATGTCCGTACTTGGCGTTGGAGACATGCAGGCAATGGCGTTTGAGCAATAAAACGGTGAACCTGATGCGTAATGGAAAGATGCCAACAGTTACGATTGAGCAGGCTCAAAAGAACTTCTGCAAGGTCTGTGCATCGGTGTTGGAAGGAATGCTTTTCTATTTATTTATTCAACTGAAACTGTTTACCATATGTTTTATGCTTAAATGTCTGTGTGGAACTTGTTTGTTTCCGATTGCTTTTGGTGAATTAGTAAGTTGTTTACTTTTGGTAATTGATATATTAGGTACCACTCCCATTTTGATTCCCGTCGTTGCTTTTGTTTCATGATTTGACGATGAATACTTGATAATGAGCTGTTGTACGTGTTTTCATCGCTCCTTCTAGTATTGGTTTCGGGGCTGTTGCAATGCCTTCACGGTCTGGACTATAGTTATTCATGAATGACATTTGGTGGGAACAGTAAAACATCTTATGAGAATACTTCTTGTTGATGTTATCTTACTCCTGTGACCTGTCACTAATTTACTGGGGAGGGGTCAAATGCAATGACTGTACTAGTATCATATAAGTGTGTTTGAAGATGTACTTCATGTAAACACTGCTACTAACTCTGCACAATAGAGAGGTGTTCTTCTGCATATAGGGGAACAACCAATCAGAGGCCTGCGTTTAATCTAATTGACCTTATATATGTCTATGTTATCACGTATGGTCACTAAGAGTGTTTAGTTGGATGGAATGGACATTGGAATGGAAAGGCCATTCCAATGAAATTCCATTCCTTTGTTTGGTTTATCAAATGATTCCAAATGGTATTCTCATTCCCTCAAATAAAGGAATAATCATTCCATTAGAGAAGGCAAGGAATCATTATTCCATTCCTCTCCAATTATTGATGCCACGTCAAATTGCTACCGCCACACCAACTTTCACTGTTGCCACTCCAAAATTCACTATTGCCACTCCAAATTTTACTATTTCCACTCCAAAATTTACTATTGCCTCTCCAAAATTTATTTATGTCACTCCAAATTTCACTTTCACTATTGCCACTTCAAATTTACTATTGCCATTCCTAAGCATAACCACACGCGGGAATGGAATGGTTATTCCTATCTCATTCCATTCCCATTCTTCTCCAATCTCCATTCCATTCCATTCTGACCTCCATTCCATTCCAATAAACCAAACACAACCAAAGTGCAGTAATTTCCAATATGCTTTCATAGCTTTCAAATTCATTCTTGTTAGTTTCCTTCTATTGTTTATTTCCTTCTATAATGCTTATGATGAGTAAGTTTGATTGGAAACTGTTAATTCTTATGAGTTGACAAGCATTTTTAGCCTTCTATAGTTTTGCACAAAGTGATTTCTGACTGGAGCTTTTGAATCAGCTTCATGATTGTCTACTTTGTTCACCTGAATTGTCTTGTTTTGCACCCCATTTGGGTTTTATCTCCGCTATTTTCCCCAAAGGTTATTGTGGGAAGACCCATAATATTTGAGGCTCTTCTTGCTTGTGTATAAAAGAAAATTCAACGGAGGAGGTTCTTTGTACTTTGGGGTGTCCATTTTTACGAACATTATTTTGGAAGACCATTAGTTCTTGTCGGAGGCTCTTCTTGTTCGTGTACAACAGAGAATTCAACAGGGGAAGTTGTGCATTGCAAATCCTCCTCCTAGAATATACTCTCTTAAAACCCTTTAGATGCAACAACTACCCAAATAACCCAATTACTCAAATAAATTAACGGCGCTGAAGAATCATTTCATCAATTTTCAGCTAAACACAGCCTTAAACTTTCCCCAATCTCGGCAATCTAGTTGACTGGTAGGCTTCAGTGATCTGGGCATGGAATTGGTATTTGTGGCTGCTGAATAAAGTGGTTTAGGATTGGCTAATAGTCGTAACATTGTCAGAAAAGTAGTCGGAAATGTACCACAAGCATTCTCTTCTATTGCTTTGGTGATACCAGAATTTGTGGTCGAGAATATGATTTTTCCTACATAACTGCCCTTCCTTATTGGTAACGCTGCATGCACCTGACCCTCCACTTACCCTGCAGTGGTGGAAGAATCTTGACCAGGGTGCCCTTTATGTAATATCTGAGTCATCCTAGTTGAGTGGTTATATGTTACCTTGCGTCATTTGATCAAGAGAGAACAATTAAAATACATCAGCCTTTGACAGGCTTTATTAAAATGCATTTCCACATCAGCCTTTGTAGCAGAGATAATGATGACAATGATAGCAATAGTGAATAATGTGAGTCCATTTGACTTCTTGTTTCAAAATCCAAATGCAGCTCAGTAGTCTTCGAACAAGAGCTGGTAGGAGTTTTTGAATAGAAATTACCTTCTCAAAATGCTTGTAATTGTCTGCATACTGTGAAGATTGACAGTATGATTTGCTATTTGATCTGTATTTTAGTTTTGCTTACATTTCTCTGTATTTTATATTCATACTAGGCTTGTCTCATGAGCAGTTTAATATTCCTGTCCTTGTGGATTGTTGACCGATTGCTTTTTTGGAGTTAGTTTACTGTTACGTACTCATCATCTTGAAGATGGTATAGTGATTGTAAACATTTTGCAGGCAGTTAAGTCTGGTCTATTGAAGATTCTCTCCAAAATGGGAATCTCGTTGCTTTCAAGGTATGTGGACTGGCTGATTTCTTTGTTCTGTTGAGTAACGCCTTTATGCAATGGCATTTGTTCGCTTTGCTACCAAATTCTAATGGCAGAGCTCATTGACAAGTTTCTTTGATTTAGTTACTGTGGTGCACAGATATTTGAAATTTACGGATTAGGAAAAGAGATCGTTGATCTTGCTTTTTGTGGAAGTGTATCTAGCATCGGTGGACTAACTCTGGATGAGGTAACACACAACACATAATCAAAATGATAACTTCTCCACCAGCTTTTTGGTTTTCCTTTCTTAAGAACATAAGATGTTTCTTGTGATTAGAATCTTTAAGTCTGAAAGACTGAACTCATCCAGTCAGACTGAGCTAGAAGTTTTCTGTGATTTACTATTTTTCTGAACATATGATTGATCGAGTTCTTCCATGTTCTGTTGGAAATATGTTTTTTTCTGTATCTGTCCTATAGTCATTTATTTGCCTCAGCAAAATATGTTTGTTGTGCAGTTGTGACTAAGGAACTCAAAATTCTGTTCATTTCCATCAAAAAGTCGTATTACATATATAGATATGTTAGTAGTGTGTGTACATGTTCACAATCAAAATCTAAGCTTCCGAGCAATTTTAGTGGTTTTTACTACAACCATTGAGCTTCATGGCATATGTATGGTGATAAGTAGATAACTATTCGTACATAGTCGCAATCTGTTCTAAATTTTCATTGTATTTGGCCCATCTGTAGAATTAATGCAGTAGAATAAACATCTCTAAGTGTCATGTGATGTTTGTGTTATATAGTAAGTGTTGTGTTAGTAGAGATTGGTGGGAACTGTCCCCTTTACTCGGTTATTCCATCCGGCTCTTTTTGTTAGTCCATTTTGGGACTTCTAGCTTGTTTAGGGGACATGCACGTAACCTTTCTCTGTTGAAAGTTGGATTGATTTCAAACGTTGCCCCTAATGTCCAGTGTCTCAAACTGCCTTAAAACATTTATGATGGTAAAATTTTGAAACCTAAGCACTTTTTTCTTTAACTGCTCAAAATGGACTAATATTTTGGACACTCAAAATGGAATACGGGATTAAAAATAAGGTATGAAGGGATTGTATTAATAAGCCATGTGCGCTCGTTGTAGCTAGTTTTTTGCCTCGAAATGTTGAATTGGCTTAGAGCTGGGTGCTCTAGTTCTTTATCCTTGGTTTATGGTTTCCTTACTCTCTCTGTGGGTTTCTGAGTTCTATTAGCTAATGGATAGCATTAAATGTAGCTATAGAGCCCTCATTAATATAGGTTTGTGAAACCCTTTTATCTTTCAGCTGGCAAGGGAGACACTATCATTTTGGGTGAAGGCTTTCTCTGAGGATACAGCTAAAAGACTAGAAAATTTCGGTTTTATACAATTCAGACCAGGAGGTAACCTTTTGTCATCAAACATCTTTATATTTTTTATTATCATGTTTTCAGCATATGCATGGTTATATCTTCATTACTTATGCTTTTGGGGCACTGATACTTAGTCGAAACTTTAGGACAGACAGGTTGGGCAAGGGGAGTAGTTACTGCTATGGCTTCATTCTGTCTAGTTATCTAGTTATTTCATGCACAACTGTAATTATTTGCTCAAGTCTCAATCTTGAAATTCCGGAGATTAGTTGAAAAGGGGGAAGAGTCCAGTGGTATTAATTCGAAATTCCTGTAGTTATCTTCATGCCAGGCTTATTGCAGTTTTATCAGGCTGAGACCTGTCAAAATCCAAGCAAAGATTGAGAGCTTCATCCCTCTATTAATCAAGAAGGGAAAGGCGGGGTCGTAGTTATTTTAACTGGTGGCGTACAGCTATAACATTTCTGTGGTAGAAAATTGTGTAATTGTTAACATACTCAACTTAGAACTTACGTTTTAAGAGGGAAGTTATCTTTATTCTATAGGCCCATCACATGTGGCTGGGGTCTCCTCTATAGGCGGGAAACACATGCAAGTATTTTAATTATGAGGTAGGCCATGCGAATTATGTTAGTGGACTATGGCCACCGCTAGCTGCAATTGGTGGAGAAATATATCTCATTTAGTGTTGTGGGGCGTCAATATCTTCTAAGATGGGGATGATGGGATTTTCTGAAGTATTAGATGTCGGTTGTCCCTTCTTCTTTTTTCAATTCCAAGAATGTAGGATAAAAGATTCTTACTATGTTCACAAAAGCTATTAAAAGGAAGAAGAACACTTACCAAATTCTATTTACCTATAGAGAATACGGCAGAAGATCCCATTTCTGACCATGGTTAAAATTGCATACTCTAATCAGGCTTCTATTATGTTTTGAGGTCCTGATGTTGGCATACTTTTGTCAATGATCTCATGCATGATATTGCCCTGACTCACTACATTTTCTCCACGGCATGATTTAGTTACTATAAACGTTTGCAGCTTGGCCCCTTTCTTCCATTTCAAATGATGCTGATGCTCTCTCTCTCTCTCTTTCTCTCTCTCTCTCTCTCTCTCTCTCTCTCTCTCTCTCTCTCTCTCTGAAAAGGTGAATATCACGGAAACAACCCAGAAATGTCAAAACTGCTTCACAAAGCTGTTCGCCAAAAGAGTGAAAGTGCTTACTCAGTGTATCAGCAACATTTGGCTAACCGACCTGTGAATGTTAGTTGCTGAAGTGATGTCCCGTTATTTCTTTGTCTTTTCCATTGTGTTCTTAGATTGTGAGATACCAATGTCTTGAAGACATTCTCAAGTCAACTTCTCTTTTGTTCTTTTTTACTTAGGTTCTTCGTGATCTTCTTGAGTTTAAAAGTGATCGTTCCCCAATTCCAGTTGGAAAGGTAGAATCTGCTTTGTCAATTGTCCAACGGTTCTGTACTGGCGGAATGTCCCTAGGAGCTATTTCTAGGGAAACTCACGAAGCAATTGCTATCGCTATGAATAGATTGGGTGGAAAATCTAATTCAGGAGAAGGCGGTGAGGTAATCTGCTTAGTGCACAATCAATTTCAGTCTGTTTTCCCTTACATATAATCTGATTAGTTCATTTTTGTCCATTAGATTCATTCCGTCTTGGTTGTTTGCACATGTATTAAATGCTTGTAGTTTCCAAATCCAGGATCCAGTTCGATGGAGCCCCCTTACCGATGTTGTTGATGGCTACTCTCCTACACTGCCTCATCTGAAAGGTCTTCAAAATGGGGATACTGCTACAAGTGCTATCAAGCAGGTCAAAAGTGGTTAATCCTATCTTTTAAATAAATTAGTTAAGGATTCTTGAATTGGTATTGTTAGCATTTAGTTACATGGCTTATGTCGGTGGTTCAGTGCCTTCGCAATCTCATATGAGATTTGCTATAAAGTAAAGGTCTCTGTCACAGCAAATTGTCATTTGGAGATTTGGCTGGTGTATAGTCTCATGCCATGTGCAAGCATACCAAACCAAACCAAACCAAACTGAGCCTTATGTCCCAAATCAATTGGGGTCGGCTGCATGAATTCTTTTCCTCCATTTTTGTCAAGCATTTCACAAAAATGTTTTTGCATATCCCTCAGGTTGCTTCTGGACGTTTTGGTGTCACTCCAACATTCTTGGTCAATGCTGATCAATTAGAGATCAAAATAGCCCAGGGTGCGAAGCCTGGTGAAGGGGGTCAATTGCCGGGTAAAAAAGTTAGTGCATATATCGCAAGACTACGAAATTCTAAGCCGGGTGTTCCACTTATATCTCCACCTCCCCACCATGATATTTATTCTATTGAGGATCTTGCCCAACTGATTTTCGACCTCCATCAGGTAAACTATTATCTTCTTCAATCTGCTCTTTATCTCAATCTTGCATGATTCTGGAATCATGGAAGTAATCATCTCTACTTGCTGATCAATTGACAGGTCAACCCTAAGGCCAAGGTATCCGTAAAGCTTGTTGCAGAAGCTGGAATCGGTACTGTTGCTTCTGGGGTTGCAAAGGGTAATGCTGATGTTATACAGGTATTACAAGTGACTGTTATTTATACTTGTTGGACTGATATTTCTATATGTTCTCCGTTTGCGTGCTTTTAACAATTAGTAGATATAAGGGGGTTTCTATCACGACCATAACCCATCCCTGTAGGTCTTTCAGACATTTAGAGACAAAGCACCCTTGAAACCAAGGCCATGTCATACATGTAACATCTCATAATCGTACCATTGAAAGGGGAAAGAATACGTAACTAATGGAAGCATATCATATGTTGCCCAACATAACGACACGTGAAAATAGGTGTCCGAATATTTATTTATTTTTCTGAGTCGGACACTCTCGGACACATTTTCCGACACCACATTCCCGACAGGTGAAAATGGTGTAATTCTCATTTTAAAATACTATGAAATGAAAATTGCCTTCGATGCTTTGGTTAAATCTTGAATGCCTTTCTGTATCTTTGATGTGATTTTTTTAAAATAATATTTGAATTATATATGTGTGTGTATTTATTTAACGGTTCCCCCCCCCCCCCCACCCCCAAATGTATCGTGTCCTACTTTTTGGGAAAATCACGTGTCGGCATATCCGTGTCATGCCCATGTCCCATGTCTGTATCCGTGCTTCTTAGCTTGGTTGATATGAATTTTCAGAAAGTAAGCCTCTTCTACTGGTAGAGCAAACTAGAACTTTTTGAATAAATTTATAAAAACCCTAGTTATGCTCATGAATTTGTAACGTTATTTGGGGATAGAAGGCTGAGTCCGACATGTAATCTTTATGTAATTCTTTTCTTAATCAATTGCATACGCAAATTTCTTATTCTTGTCGACTTTACTTTTCCTCGTGCCACGTAGACTTGTTTGTATTCTTTGATTGCAAAGACCTGATTTACGAACATCTTATTTTTCCCACACACAATACAAGGTTGGCAAAACTATATATCATTCATGTAAGTTGGCATATAGAACAAACCTTGTTTCTTATAGGGTGGAATTTCTTTCGACATTTTCCACTCTTATTTTTGTTTACAAATCTTCTTCTGATAATTAGTTGCATCTGAGGTTTTGGAATACATATTGGCTGAGCATTGCACGGTGATGTAGGGAATTGGACAGCTGGACAGGTAGTATCAATGTTGGTTTTGTTAGTCTCTCTCTGTGTGTGTGTGGTGTGTGTGTGTGAGAGAGAGAGGGAGGGATTTCCCATTGGAATGAGGAGGACCCTGAAATCGTTAATAGGGTCTTGCATACTTGAAGGAAACCATTTGGAGTCCGCATACTCCATCTGCGGGAATGAACTCCGTGTGACTCAACAGTCTTCGCATCTAGAGGATTCTGAAGAAATCAGTGTCTTAAACTGGCTAGGCATAGATACCACCAAGGCCATTACCTTTACTCCCTTGGTGTCCATGACATTCTTCCTCGTCTTTCTTAGCTTATTCAAGTTTCTTTCCATACATCCTAGCCAAGAAGTTGAGTTTGAAGCCGTGAGGGTGTCATTAGGGTAAATGTAAGCTGAAAGAATACCCATATGTCCAGTCTGCAGGCTGACACATGCTGTGCCTACTGGTAGACTAGCAAAAATCTCAATCCAGTAGGTTTGGCTAAAAGTGTTTTCCTGCAAAAACGCAATTCAACTTCCCTTCGATTCTAAACTTCATCAACACCCGTCCAAACTTCAACAGAACTTTTCAAATTGACAATCCAATATTTCATACCTAAGATAAAATCAACTCTCAAAGTAGCCAAGTAGGTAAACATATGTTCAAAAACAGCTTAAAACATTGATTTCAAAGATTAGAAGCTAGGGTTCTTGAGTTCACCAAGAACTCTCATGAACTCCACCCAAAACCTATTTCCATGAGTTCTCATGGCTTTAAATTGAAACTAATTTACATAGTAACATGAAATTGAACACCATACTCATGAAGTTTACTGAAGAGAAACTTCAATTCCAACTTAGTAAGACCTCCATTAATTTTCCCCTTTTCTTCTCTTCTTCCTCTTCTTCTTTTCCTTCTCTCTCTCCTCTCAAGTGATGGGTAAGGCCATATAAGAACAATGTAGAAGCTCTATATTTGTCTTTCTTAGGAAAGATTATTTAGTGGGTGTGTCATTTGTTATCCAATCCATACACATCCGCTAACCAGTAGGATTAAGGTAATCCCACCAACACTAAATTTTGTGAATTCAATAACCCACGTGATTAATCAAAACCCAACACGTAATTAAACTCTCAAGTATAAATTAGAGACCAGGGGTATTACAGTTTCGCTGATTGCCCGACATGGTTTTCAAGAAAGCCTGCTACTGTTACGTAGGTTATAGTGGTGAGACTGGATTTCACATGCATAACGGCTGCAAAGGTAACACTATGCCCGTAACAGCCATTACATTCATTGTATAACAGTGGGCATAAGGTTACTGTTAGACTTTATCCCACATCGCCTATCTAAGCCACCCAAGCTTGGTTAATATAATCTAGAGTCTACTCCACCTATTGCCAATTAGTTATAGGTTGGAACCTTCCAAGAAATCTAACATGGTATCAGAGCTAGGCCTTCAGAGGATTTTGGATAAGACTCTCTTGGTTGTTGCCCCGTTGTTTGTGCCATAAGTGCACTGTATTCGTTATGATCCCAATGTGGTGGATCCGTTGTTTACCTCTCCACATGCTGGTCCGGGGTTGCACGTGCGGGGGAGTGTTAGAGTTTGTCCCACATTGGTTAATTATAACCTCCAAAGCTAGTATATGAACCTGGGCGGCCTCTCCACCCATTGCCAATTGGTTTTGAGTTGGATTCTTTAACATAATATCAAAGCTAGGTCTTGGATGGCCTCATCTCACATTGTTGAGTCTCTATCGCTCGAGTCAAATCGTCTTGTCTCTTCAATTCGTACCTCAACGTGCATGCGGGTTGCACGTGAGGGGGAGTGTTAGACATTATCCCATATCTCCTATCTAAGCCACCCAAGCTTGGGTAATATAATCTAGAGGCTACTCCACTTATTGCTAATTGGTTATTGGTTGGAACCCTCCAAGAAAATCTACCAGTTACAATAAGTTTTTGAGGGTTGTTCATCATTCGCTGTAATGCCATTTTAGGTTGCTTAATATAATGACCAAGGGGTTTTTTTTTTCCCAAATTTTTTTCATGTCTTTGAGTTGCTATGATTAGATGTTTAAATGTTTTCTGTCTGTGGTCAGTTGTTCATTTTTCAGAAGAGTTAGTCTACTGGTAAATACTCATGCCTGTAATGTTGCTTTTTTATTGGCATTTACAGCATAGTGTTATTTCAAAGTTTCAAACTTTGATGTCATGCATGTTGAATAAACAATAAACAAAATCTGCCCAAAATCATCTTAAACCCGATAAAATGTTATTTTAGAGGGTCAAATGGGTGCATAGTAAGTTTCTGAGAGGTTGTGCAGGAAAGAAATCACTGCTTTGGTCGTTGCCACAGTTATGCTACTGCCGTTGCACGCTAAACCGTATTACCACTTGGTATACAGGGACCACAAATGCTTTTTGAAACCTTGTGCATGGGTGCACCCTCTCGGGCCGAATGGTGCCCTTTAGCCCATTGGCAGGCCATTTAGCCCCATTGCAAGTGATCTTCTATAAGGAAGAGTGTGTATGTCTCTCTTGCTTACATGACAACAATTTAGTGATATCCTCAGATACAAGCCACTGAATTTTCTGAACAAAGCCCAAGCTGAAAAAGTAAAGTTCCTGAAAGTTAGTTACAGTATAAGGTTTCTTTGAAGCGTGAAAAGTTGTGCTAATATTGATAAGATGTGATGAAGTTCTGCATTGTCTATCGCCCTACCAGAACATACTTAGTTTTTATGGGCTGGATAATTTAAGTATTTCTTGTACTGTGCGCAAACTATAAGCGTTTTTGCCTTGCAATACCACTTTGACACTAACAATCAGCGTTCACATCTCTTTCAGAGTATTGCAATGTGTTTAGCATCTTAAACTTCGTTGCTTTAAGTATATTTTGCTACCCTTGTAAGGTAATTGAATATCGTTTCATGGGAAATGTAAAAGGGAAATCTCTCTGCAAATTCGATTGTTCTTAAGATTTTTGTTGCGTAAATGGCACCACCTCTAAAGAAAGAAGCACAAGGTTATAGCAAGAACACCGATAATTGTGGAAAAGTATAAGGTTAAGGGCCAACATGTCTGCTCAAGTTTGATACAGAAGAAAATCGTTGGATACACTTTGGGAAATTGTGCTTCGAACATTTTTTCTTTCTTCTAAAATTTACTTCCAGTTTTTCACGACTCCATGAAATTAAATGAGTTTGGAATTTCCAAGCACAAGTTTAATGTTTTACTTGCTTGTAAAACCAAGTTTTAGCTTTCATTTCTTAGGCACTAAGGTTTCATGCGATACAAGAAAAATAAGCATAGTGGCAGTTGACCAATACATGTACCCTGGTTTGCAGATATCAGGGCACGACGGGGGAACTGGAGCCAGCCCTATAAGTTCCATTAAGCATGCTGGTGGTCCCTGGGAACTTGGACTTACAGAATCACACCAGGTTTGTTCACAATTAAAGTACTATGAACTCTTCCTAGAAATTCTATCAGGAATATTCAAGTTCTTATTGTCGCAGACACTCATTCAAAATGGACTGAGAGAGAGGGTCATTCTACGAGTCGACGGAGGCTTCAAAAGTGGCATTGATGTCCTAATGGCTGCTGCAATGGGTGCTGATGAGTATGGTTTTGGATCTGTAGCAATGATTGCTACTGGATGTGTTATGGCTCGAATCTGTCATACAAATAATTGTCCTGTTGGTGTTGCCAGTCAGGTAGTTGGGTTTACGACAACTTATTCTGTTCAAGTTCCTCTGCCGTTTCTCACATACATTGGTTTATTGGTGTTTTTCCATCTCTTATTATATATTTCAGAGGGAAGAATTACGAGCTCGTTTCCCTGGCGTGCCTGGTGATCTTGTCAACTTCTTTCTATATGTTGCTGAAGAGGTAATCTACATGTCTTTGCTTTAAAAAATTTGATGGATTTAGTTTGTCACACAGAGACTCTCCAGCTTGACCTTCTGATCTATCATGATACGATAAAACAACATGGAATTTGACTGATCGTCTGACCTTTAGATGTGCTATGGGGGAAACTATGGTCTGTCAGGAGAATAAAAGCCCAAGGCTGCCACTTGAAATCTTAAAGTAGTGCAACAAAGATAACCATGTAGGTATGCCCAACTAGAAAAAAATCTGAGATGTAAACAAAGCTCCAGTGTGGATTCCAACAAGTGGAGGCTCGCCTTTGATATATTTTTGGATATTGAAGATTGCAGTGCTATGTAAGTCAAGGGGTGCGAGATTTCTAGAGGCGCCACCATGAAGCTTCACATTTGGTCAAAGACCAAATGCGGTCGCATGGCTGCCTGCTGTGTCTTTGCTCCCACGACAATTTCTGGCTTACCAAATTCTCTCTCTCTCTCTCTCTCACGCGCGCACAATTTACACTTCCAATCTTGGGGTACTTGGTGGTGGAAATTTGAAACAATAAAACAGAAGGTGGTTGGTGGTGGAGATTTAAATAATGAGACAGAAGGTGGTTGGTAGGTTATAGCAGTAATGTTGCAGTGTTTGATGGTTCATAGGTTGTGGGTGTTGCACAAAAGAATTCAAGGCCACCAAAAGTTAGACATTAAAGTGAGGGTGCCCTCATGCTTATATATGGCATTCTGCACATTACACTCACACGTAGGCAATGTGGGACTTTGGTTCATACCATGTCTCATGCACAGCATGCCCATGGTAGCACTTGTTGCGTGTAGGTCATGGACATTCACCCTACCCATCCCCGGATGTTCCTGCTGATATCATTTTTCACGGACTTGGATAGAATTCAACTCCAAAAGCTAGCTATAAAAGTGTGAATGTCCCCTAGCTTATTTAGTTGGCATATTGCACATTGTCATTCTGAGGCAGTGGGGAAATTTACTTCTAAGTGGGTGATGGCTCTTGGTGGTGGGCTGGTAGCTGGAGTGGCAGTCACATGGTAGTGGAAGAGAGAGCATGGATGGGAAATTGGAAGGGATGTTTGGCTTCGAACTTAGGCATTGGATGGGATGTGTGGGTTTTGTTGTTTGGTGTAAGTCAGAAGCTTAGAAGCATAAAATGATATGTTTTCCCTGACAACTTGGACTAACAGGCCAATGTTACTTAAGAAACTATGAAGCCTGTCACTGCAGTTGTTGGAAACCTCAAGCATAGTCAATTTAATTTGAGGAAGGTTCATTTCTTTGAGCTCCTTGAAAATGCATGAATGGAAGACTGAATTGGGGATGATTTTTGATTAGCTAATGACTTGGTCTTTAATGCTGGATTATGTTCTTTCGTCTAGGCCTGCCCTCCCTAATGCTTTCGGCTTTGATTTGGGGCCATGGTTTTGCAGCAAAACGTCCCTGTAGCTCCTCGGTTCTTGGAGGTTTAGGGGGGGGCCACTGTTTCAGTGGTATTTTGAGAGCAGCCACTTTGTGCATATTGCCGAAGGTTAGGTCTGTCTCCAATCATCCCCCGCCCATACCCCCAATGATTGGGGACTAGATGGGTTCTGTTATTACTGTTGTTGTTGTCGTCTACTTAATTTGATATCTTTAGTTGCCATTCTTTCACTCTCCATGCAATAACGGTCAATAATGTCATCTTTTTTTCTTTCTTTCTTTTGGTCAGGTAAGGGGTATCTTGGCACAACTAGGCTACGAGAAGTTGGATGATATAATTGGCCGAACAGATCTATTAAGACCTCGAGATATATCATTGATGAAAACACAACATCTTGATCTCGGTTATATTCTTTCTGTATGTATTGGACCATATAATTGTGTTTACATATTCCCTTTTCCCTACCATCATAAAATTGATTTGTTGTTGGCTTGGTTCTTATGTAAAATACACCTTGCCTATTCTCACTTCATTTCAGAATGTTGGCTTACCAAAGTGGAGCAGTACAAAGATTAGACATCAGGATGTGCATAGCAATGGCCCAGTTTTAGATGATGTCTTACTCTCAGATCCTGTGGTAAACTTTGATGACCATTGTTTGTATCTGTTTGCAACATTATCATTCTCAATTCTGTTGAAATTCAAATGTTTAGGTTGGAATGCCTAATGACGTGTCTTTTTCGGACTGTTTTATTACATATTTTCTATTGTTAAAGCAGTTATTGGTTGTTAATTTAGCCTTGTCCTTTATAAAAGAGACATGACTCTGGAAGTTTTTAGTATCAATGAAGTTTCTTCAACGAACTTGAGTGGCAGCCCAAGTGGATGGGAGCCTTTACTCAGTTCATGAGGTGGCAGGTTCAATCCTCGCCAGCCTCCCCCAATACCCCACAAGAGTGTGGTGGTTCCCCCTTCCCCCTACTCAAAAAAAAAAAAAAAAAAAAAATGAAGTTTCTTCAGCTGAAAAATTGTGGATTTTCAATTTACCTAGTCCGCTACGTGGTATGTAGGGCCTAGGTGAGTTCACAGAGTTCAATTTCAGTGGTAGTGACAGGTTGCTATGGTATGATGGTGGCTATGCAGTGGTATGGTGGCGGCTATGCATTGGTATGGTGGTGGCTATATGCATACTACATGGTCTAGATTTGCCTAGGGCAAGGCAAAGCCCTTAAATTAGGCGCGTGTCTAGGTTCATGGTGCCTAAGGTGCATGGCCATTTTAGTTTTGCTACCAGAGCAGAGGTGTCCAAGTAGTCTATCAAATGAAGGACACAGTTTGGAACAATAGTTTCTTTGTGAATTTAAGGCCTTCCGGATAACTCTGTTACAATGGTCTTTAGATCCTTGAATTGATCCACGTCTGCTTATTAATCTGCTGATCCAATTATTCTTTCTGCATAGAGAATTTATACTGTCACATCTTTTTCTAGGAATATACATTTCACATCCTCATTTCAAACTAAACTACTTAATAGTACTAATCAAACCTAGGAAGCACATTTGAGGATAGATATAAGGGTATGATATGCATATGGCGATACTACTAAGCTTGAACAAGTAGGTTATGGGATATGTTTATAAAGAATATTCCTTGTACTATTCTAATATATGTGAGAATATAATTAGAAAGCAAGTGTAGACTCATTTTGGTGCTAATAACAGACATCCAGCAGAGGCAAAACCATAAGCAAGTTAATGAAAGCTCCTATCAAGCTTAATGACTGGGATTTATATCAACTTTTAATTCGACTGCCAATTAATCAATATGAACCGGGGGAGACAGGAGAGAATGCCCTTTATATGAACCGGTTGCTGATGTTGCTTTGCCTTGTTTATAAAACTGAGGAAGATGAACAAGGGAATCGATCAACGAAAATACGAAGCATAGGTGAAAGAGAAGCTGAGACAACATATATTTCTTCTTCTGTTTATCCTCAACTGGGCTGCAGTTTTCAAAAAAGAACCTTTCACGTTTACATTGATGAAAACCCTCTTGAAAGTACTCTAGTAGGTCTGAAATGTCAAAATATTTATCTACAATATTAATTTTCGACAACGGAATGAACGGAGAGATCTTCAAAAGTTGCATAACTGTAAATAGAAGTGATCCAAAACCTATACAATCTCTTTCTCTCTTTTCTCTACACACTTGCTATTATGTTTGGACAAAAAACCGCAAAAACAGGACAGGATAGCTTGATGTGCACTCTCTAGCTGTAAATCCTAGCTGGTGCTTGTACTTTTTGGAAGCTTCTTTCTGCTATATAAACGAGTTTTGTCATGTTTGATTGCCTATTCTCTATTATACTTGTTCCATAGTCTTGAGTAGTTCTTGATTTTCTATGCAGATATCAGATGCAATTGAGAATGAGAAAGTGGTCAGTAAAAGTATAAAGATATACAATGTGGACCGTGCTGTTTGTGGGCGTATAGCTGGTGTAGTTGCAAAGAAATATGGTGACACTGGTTTTGCTGGGCAGCTAAATATAACGTAGGTTTTTCCTCCATATGGTATTGTGAATTCAACTTGTATTGTCGGTAATTTACCCAAAAAAAAAAACTTGTATTGTCGGTTTACATTGGTGCAATGCATATGCGGAAAATGATCAGAAGTTGTCTTCATTCTCTAGGTTCATGGGGAGTGCTGGACAATCATTTGGGTGTTTTCTGACACCTGGAATGAACATTCGGCTGGTGGGAGAAGCTAATGACTATGTGGGGAAGGTAGTGCTTCTGTGAAGTGGTGCAGCTTGTGAACTCCACAGTTTTTTCCTAAAATTAGTAGTCTTTTCACTTACAAGATTAAGTTGACACGGTCCTGAATTTGCATCTTTTCAATTTACGATCTAACTCAGAAGATTAGTGTTGTTGAGCCAATCTCTGTCGCGGAGTAACTCAATGCCCATGGACCAGTTAGCCCGTCTCAAATTTCTAACGTTTTACCTTTGACTTATAGTTTCTAGCTATTTTTCCCCATATGAAGTATTGAATTATGGCATTTTGAATAAAATATGGTATTTCCGGAAATAGTTTTGATTATGTCGGCATATATGTTCATTGCATGCTGCAGATTTTTCAATCTGTATATTGCTGTTATTGTTGGGTGAGACAACCTTTTGGCTGTATGTTGCCCCTCTGTTGTCTTAGTCATTAAAAGGATAGTTGCATTAGCAGCTTAATTTTCCTATATTACTTATTAATCTGTTGCTTTAGTCATTAAGGTAAAGTTATCTTTCGAATTAAGTACAGTTGAATACGAAACTTTTGAACATTAATTGCATTGTCCCATTCTATTGATTATGTGATGTCTTAATCTGTTGGAAAAGGTAAATACAAAGTTGGAACCAATGTTATCTTTCGAATTAAGTACAGTTGAATACGAAATGTTTGAACATTAATTGCATTGTCCCTTTCTATTGCTTATGTGATGTCTGAAACTACCAGCTGATTTCTAGGGTATGGCTGGAGGGGAGTTGATTATAACTCCTGTAGAGACTACCGGGTTTTGCCCTGAGGAAGCCACTATAGTGGGGAACACCTGTTTATATGGTGCAACAGGTGGTCAAGTCTTTGTTAGAGGGAAAGCTGGGGAACGTTTTGCTGTGAGAAACTCCCTTGCTCAAGCTGTAGTTGAAGGTACTGGAGACCATTGTTGTGAGTACATGACCGGAGGTTGTGTGGTTGTGCTTGGAAAGTGAGTATTAGTTTCTATCTTTTCTCTTACTTTTTTGGTGGACTCCTTGTCCTCTAATTTTTTGTGCTTTTCTTGGTTTAATAGTGTTACTTTGTTGCCGCCATTTGTTGGTACTTTGTTGCAAAGATTCAAAAGAGTAGACACTATGCATTGTCTCCTTGTTTTCCATATTACTTGTTAGACATTGGTGGGATTGCAGTTATGCAATGGTATTGTGATTATTACATGAATCTTTTCACAGAGTGGGTAGAAATGTTGCTGCTGGTATGACGGGAGGGTTGGCGTATATGCTTGATGAGGATGACACTCTTATTCCCAAGGTCCGTTGCAATGAATTTTCTTACTCCAGTTGAATCCAAAAAATAGAAAAACTCTCTGAAACAGATGCAGCTGCTAGTATTCAATCAGCTTGTTTGGAATCTTACTTGCATTCAATCAGCTTGTTTGGAATCTTACTTGCTAAGTGCTTCGCTTTCTTAAAAGTCTACTCCCTTCGTCTCTTCCATTGCTGCCCCCCATGCTCCCATGGTTTGCTTAACGAGGAATAGAAAGGGGCCAGAGCAAGTTGGATTGGGGTATAGAACTGTAAGCACGGTGGGGGTGACAAAGGACTTGCTCATACGGTCCATAGAAGAACATAATCAACTCGTTGATTGTTGGGAACTTACTCCTCTATATTCTAAATATGCCTTTCTAGGAGCATTAGATCTGCAGCTCAAATTGTCTCTTATTAAGTCTCTATTGGTCTTATTCTTATTGTGCGCCTTGTCCCACAATATTAGTTCTCTTTGAAAAGAATGTTAAGATTTTTGAAAATAACCCGGGTAAATGATTAAAAGTAATTTGAAGTGGATTAATGTTGGAAATCAAATCCAACTATCTTAAGGAGACGTGTTAGATTCATGCCTCTTAATTTGCTCTTTCTCAATTACAACATCCCACTTTGTAAGGGGACGTGTGTTAAATGCATGTCCTCTTAAAAGGTTTGAGGTCCCAAAATCAACCAACAAAGAGAGACGGAGTGAGACTATCTTTTAATTCGTGGATAGTCTAATCTTTCTTGCATAATTATGCCAGGTAAATAAGGAAATCGTTAAGGTCCAGAGAGTGGTTGCCCCTGTTGGACAAATGCAGCTAAAGACCCTGATCGAAGAGCATGTTGTAAGTATCCCTAACAAGCTATATGTATGAACACATGATATACATTTTTTTGACTTGTCAGAGTCGAATTCTCAAAAAGATGCGTTTTGTCTCTCCTTCCTGTTTATTGTTGGGGTAATTTACTGATCCTAATGTCAAAATTTAAGTTTCAATTTCCAAATTAGTTATGATATTATTGTTACTGACAAATCAGTAAATTTTAATCTTTATTCTCTCTTTCATTAAAATGGACTGCTCTGACTATATGACGTATAAAAAGCTGCTGCAATAAGCTCTAATGAATTACTCAATTTGCTTTTGATGAAGGCAAAAACTGGGAGTACCAAAGGCTCTTCTATTTTAAAGGAGTGGGACAGATATCTACCTCTATTTTGGCAGTTTGTTCCACCAAGTGAAGAAGACACCCCCGAGGCTTGTGCAGAAATTGAAAAAACAGCTCCCGGGCAGGTGAGTTTTCAGTCTGCTTAGAAGAACAATATCGCGTGCCAGAGTATCATCATCTCATGTCGAAGGATAATCATCGCATGTCAAAGGGTAATCATGTTACCACAAAGTTGCAATCCCACTCTTCATCGGATAGCTATAGATTCTATGCTGCAATTCTCTCTCTCAAATTGGTTGGAGAGAGAGACCTCGAGCCCTACATTGAAAAAATTCAAGTTCCCCTGGTGCTACAGCAGCAATATATCAATGGTGCATAAACTGTAAATTCGAAATTCTCAATCTCAGTAGGTATTTTTTTTGTCCACCATAGCTTTTTGTACAAGTCTTGAATTTTGAGACTAAATAGTTGTGTAATTTATGTACCACTGTAGTTTTAGTTTACAAAAGGGAAATCTTCAATGGACGATGAATTCTGGATTACAGAGTCTGAATTACAGACCAATTATTTAATTATTGTTTCAAGAACAGTGTTGCTGAAATTTGTGCATCAAGGTGGTTTTTTTTTTCTTTTCCCAATGTACTTGTAAATATGTGTGCAATGGCAGAGAATGGACGTGCTTGGATACCTCCTTATTCCATTTTGCTTTTTTATTTTCACACTTCTGGCTGTTCGGCTCGGTGAACCCAAAATAAAGGGAAAACTTTTTTATTTTTTCACTTCTGGTTGTTCGGCTCGGTGAACCCAAAATAAAGGGAAAACTTCAAAAAAGCCTCCAAAACTTTCATCGCAATGCCTCATAGGCCTCCAAAATTAAGGAAAGGTCAATTAGACCTCCAAGCTTCACACATTTCACTCGATTACAGCCATGCCGTTACTTACCATCAATTTCCTAACGAGAAATGCTGACCTGGCGCTTTAGCCCTTGTTTTGGAGGGAAATTTTACTATTCAGTGGGTCACCTTCTTGACTCCCTCCTTCATTTTCACTCTATATCTACACCCATGACACACCAAATAACCCTACTTCACCTTTACATTCTCTCTCTCTCTCTCTCTCTCTCTCTCTCTCTCTCTCCCATCTTAAAACCCTACTTCCATCTTTTCTCTCTCCCACCTGGAAAATGAGAAATGTAGGTGACATTGTCAACTTCATGGAAGACAATCATTACAAAGTTAGTGGCAACCAGAAAGCGATGCACGCCTCTAAGAAGGTTGTTTCCTGTCCTAATGATGGCTGCAAAGACTTTGCTTGGTTTGATCCACCCATGTGTGCGATGTCCGTCCAAATAATTCGAGGGCTACTTAGGAGGGGAAACAAAATGGAGGCTGAGATCGCAAGGCTAAAGACTAGGAAGAAGAAGTTGTGTTGTGTATTTGCAATGACTAGTTGCCATGTGAATGTCACGTGTTTCCATTTCCCTCCAAAATGAGTGAATTTCCCTCCAAAGGCTGGCAATTTCCCCCCAAATGCTGGCAATTCAGCATTTCCTGTTAGGAAATTGACGGGAAGTAACATCGTGGGTTTAATTGATTAAAATGTGTGAAGTTCGGAGGTCTACTTGACATTTCCTTAAGTTTGGAAGCCTATGAGACATTGCGGTGAAAGCTTGTAGGCTTTTTTGAAGTTTTCCCCAAAATAAATTCTAAGAAAATGGGTTTTGGTTTTTGTACATTAGAGAGAAGTCAAAGAAGGGTGGGAGAAGCTTTTTGACTTTTTATTTTGGTTAACAAAAATACCTACCTAATCCTAAGGCAGGTGATTTTCCACTTTTTTCCATTTTCGTTAAATGTTTACTAGGCGAAAAAATCAACTTCCAGCCCACGTAATTCATACTAAATTTATATAATCTTTATAAATCTGGCCCGTCTCTCTGCCAAAATCTCCAAGAAAAGTTTAGATCAACATCCTTATATTGATTACAGTCCCCTGTAAAGCTTTTTATTCTATCGAACTCCACAAGACGAGTATTCATTTATGAAAACGTAAATGAGAAAACACATAAATGACCTTTTGATGAGTCATTAAAAGGGAAAAAGAATGAAAATGTGTGCGA
Organism: Gaultheria prostrata; assembly: GCA_036023075.1. Lineage (NCBI taxonomy): Eukaryota > Viridiplantae > Streptophyta > Magnoliopsida > Ericales > Ericaceae > Gaultheria > Gaultheria prostrata. The sequence continues at coordinate 62,199 of JAXBDA010000535.1, forward strand.
AATCTGCACTAGAATGGGCAACAGGAACTTAACTGAATAATTGCGATTTTCCTTGGAAGAACTATGTACAAGTAAATATAGTCGATGAAGACTAGGCTCACCATGGCATACAATGATCTCGACCATTTCGGAAACAACACCTACCTTGCTCTACCCACAAAAGATAAAACCCGGACAAGCTCTTCATTGCCATGCCCAAGGCTGTTTCTATAAATTTCTCTGCATGTTAACAGGTAGGGACAACCAACATAGATACAACACATTCATTTTCGTCTGTGTTCATTGGCTCAAATCGAACATGATCAAGGAGTACTAGACTACTAGTACTAGAAATCTGAGTGATATAAACAAACTAAACTTGAATGAGTTACAGGAGAACGACACAGAGGGCATTCAGGCTTTTCATTGCACCACTCCATAATACAATTCCTATGGGAAAAAAACACAAACATTAAAATCAGAGAGAGAGAGAGAGAGAGAGAGTGTTTGTGTGTGTGTTTGTACACGCGAAAAGAAACTGAAGGGGTTAAAAGACAATACCAGCAAAATACATGACCACAAGGTGTGGCTGTTGGACATTGGCGATTACTAAGGCAAAGCGTACATTTGCCGATTCCGCTTGCTGCATGAGACTGAGCAAAAAATATAATTCAGCAATAGAGTTAATACTTGGTACCTATTTGAATTGCTGAACATGATAAATATACTTGTACTGAGATCGACAAGCATGCCACAACAAGGATGTGAAGTAGTATGCCTAGACAGGGCACATGAAACCTTACTATTTGATTGGGTCATACAAATGCAATAATCGCATAACAAACCCCCAAGAAAAGCATAACAAAACCCCAAGAAAAAATAGTAGATACATAGGAGCGGAGCAGGCGCCGGGCAGAATTCGCCCATTCTACCAAAGGTGGTACTTCTGGGTAGCGATTAGGTGATTCGTAATGGTTTGATTATGAAAAGTGTAATTTGGAATTTACTCAAACATTACGAGTAGTCTCCAAATCTAAATGAAGATGATAAATGTGCTCCAAGGTGGGTCTGATTTTTCAGCTAGCTAGATAAAGAAGAAACATGAGTTCTGAGTGGGTTCTTATGATTTCTCCATCAGCTATAGCATCGATAAAAATATATGATGGAACACCAACTACTAGATCTATTCACAAAAATAAAGCCTTCTGATAAAAACCACCATAGGCATGGCCCTGAGAAAGGAGAAATGGTGGATTAAGTGAATTTTGTCAGTGCAATGTGTCCTTTCTTTGTATACATGATCCCCATTAACTTTGCGATATAACCTACATGCGATTTGTGGTAATAAGAGAATATGCATAAAAGCTAAAAAACAAAAAAGATTAAAACCTCAGAAGACTTGGTGATACTAAAATAACAGTCCCAAAGCAGGAATTAAAATTCCATAACCAAGTAGGAAAATCACCTCTGAAGTTGGTTTGGAATCAGAGACCCAACTTCCCATATCAGGCTCCCCAATTACCAAATTGCCTTCTTCAGTTAAAACAGGTATGCCACGCCCTAAAAAAACACATGACCAAAGGAGGAAATAGTCATAGGTGAGTTCAGATATGATAATGTGTACGAAAGCAAATTCCAAGAATCTCTCTCTGAGAGCTGCAGTTCACCAGAACCTAGCAGAGGGTGAAGCCACTCTGTTATGCGGAGGCAAAATTACATTTACAATGTCTTATAACTTGAAATTATAAGACATTGTAACAAAAGGCACGTTTGATACTTCGATATCATATTTCCATTCATGTATTCTCTGTTAGGTGAGTTTATTTGCACCTGAGCTAATCTAATAATCAAAACTTACTTTGCCATTTCAGTAGTACATATTAGCAAAGAAAAAAATACAACACGAAGGCCAGGCAAAACGAATCTAAAAAAAACTCCCTAAATCAGAACCTGCTGAAGCCTGGTGTGTCCCTATGGATGTTTGGTGTACTGAACTAGTAACAGAAGATAAATTGGTGCGGCGTAGGCCTTCAGCAGCAATGATGCATAGCTGAATTAAAAGAAAGACCCCAAGTATTTGGTATCTGCAGAACAGCACAATTGATTTTAAACATCTGCTCAATAAATCATCATTAGTTACAAATAAAATGTTGGAATCGAGGGTATGATTATGGCATTATGGCACAGAGTTATAAAACTCAAACTGGGGTCCTAAAAAACAGCTAGTCAGTTCGAGCTCAAATAGCAAGATTGTATGTTCAATTAGTGCATGGTCTGTCCTAAAAACATCAATCAAACAAACTCTCATTCTAGTACATGAGTAGTATGATAGCCACGTTAGATAGCTAGATATACATCATTAGTCCATTTCCTAAGCTTTTGGGGCTATTGGTAACTTAACATGGTCTGAGAGCTTAGAGAAAGCCACAAAGGTCTTGGGTTCAAGTCTCTTTATTGCATTTGTTCCCCATCTGCATTCATTTGCAATATGTATGGATAATTGCATCTCCAGGTACAAGACAGGGTTGGACGTGAGGGAGGGTGTTAGATAGCTTAATATCAATCGTTAAGTCCATTTCCTAACAACATAAGCTTTTGGGACAATTGGTAACTTAACATCGAATTACTTCAATCTCATGATGCCATTATCTCAAACTTCCATGACCAAGTGCCAATACATGTTTTAGATTCCAAATTGAGGAAAGAAATGTGAGGAAATTGGTGCAGGTGAATGTGACCCCAGGTATGTCTCCCTAAGAATGAGAATCAGCATACTAATTGTGGCAGGAAGCTGTCAAATACACAACAAATCTCACTCCACCAGCATAAGGGCGAGATGGATAAGAAACCAAAATAATAAGAAGAGAAAAAGAACATCTCATTAACACATACCAGGCACAATGATACCCATTGAGGTTTCTTTGAGACTAATGCGGATCGTGTCTGGGATGGACAATCAGTTGACTAAAGTGCAATCCATCACCCGCAACATCAACTGTTATCCAGTTATAGAGGTGGGTCCTGTTATTGGCCCACTGGCCACCAATCTTAATGTTGGTGCATATTAAATTTAGGAAGGTCCAAAGCTTGCACCTCTAGGAGGCTTTTTTAAAATCCCCATAGGTGGTCCCCATAATTACACAAAAATCTAGCAATGAAGCATCTTATGCACGTTGTCATACATAAGGGTCATCTGATGGAGTTAACTGATCCTTTTATACATTTAAAAAAATCAATGCAAGAAGTTCGTATTCATGCATGATAATTTGACAAGTGTACTATAAAGAAACATGGGATGAAGTCAACAAACCATGTTATACCAAGAATATCCAACCCAAAAGATAGCATTTCATGGACCGATGATCATTCTTTGATAAGCATATCCTAATTAAACCGAGAGTAAATCTTCATGGACCATTTCCTCTTGAAAATAGTCTCTGCGAAACTACATGTACAATCACTTTGAGAATAAACTACCTCGGTCTTTGGTTCCCTTGTTTGCCAATGAACAAATAACGAATGCCAGCTGCACGTTTTGATATGTGAAAATATAGGCCTGCAGAAGAATGATATATTGAGCAACCAGTCATCCTCCAAAGTTCTATACCAATGTTTTCACTGCGAAAACATAATGCTTTTCAAAATCACAGGGATCACCTTCAAAGTAGAAGAACATAAGGTTAGTGCGAAGAACCACTTGCAAAAATTCACGAGCCAAGGGAAGCACCTGAATTTTCCTCATCATTAGTAAGTTAGCAAGCGAAATTATACATCATATATTACCAAATAGTCTGAAAGGTAACAAAGTTTTCAGTTGCATAAAGGAAGAGTATAAAAACGAAAGTAAAAAAAAAATGGAGCAGGGAAAAAAAGCTATGTTTAACATGTCTTAGAGGCCACACAAATTGTAGCAATATTTTAGTAATGTGTCGCACATGATTTCTGGGATATGAAACAAAGATATAAACTGTGTACGAAATTACGAATATTCTCAAATCCGGACCAGATCAGCATGTTCAACTAGTTGACCCACCAACCTGCTTCTATTCCGGTTCAGTCAAACTCTTCGTTTAAGAGAACCAGGCTACTTTACCAAAACGACCTCAAAAAAAGAGAACCGGTGATCCAGATGAAATGTCTGCAGTTTCGTAAACCTAGCCCATGTAAACATTATTACCAGTCCAACATGGAATGAAGCAATGGTGATGCTTGCTACTCTTGATTACGTAAAACTAAAAGAAACGAGGCTTTCATAGAGGATGCCGAAGCTACTGCTTTTGTTTCCCACCAACAGACTGTTAACTACTATTTCGAGGAATCTCCCTTTCCCTGAGATTATCACTTCTTCAAACATGAGTCACATGACACTCACGTCTATTACATGTTGGGCTACCAGATCATACTGTCAGAGCTTGTCCCACATTACTTAATTATAACCTCCAAAGCTAGTATACGAGTCTGGGTGGCCTCCCCATTGCCAATTTGTAACCTCCAAAGCTAGTATATGAGCCTGGGCGGCCTCTCCACTTGTTGACAACTAGCTTTGGAGGTTATAAATAACTAATGTAGGACAAGCTCTGGCACATACATAACTCCCTACCTCTCTTTACAAACTTAGAACGTTTTTAACTTACAAGATACTCCTTGTCATATTACAAGAACAATCTAAATGTCCATTGCAACTCTCTTTCGCAGGAAAATGCAACAAAATACAAAAGTTGAGTAGGTTATACTTTATAGATAGGGGTGCTCACGGTCCGGATTGGCATGAATCCAATCCTAATCCGCGAGTCACGGTTTTTTGAAAATAAAATCCGTGTCCGATCCAAAAGTCTCACAGTTCGGTTCCAATCCGATCCGCGAGTCACGGATCGGTTCCGGATTTGTCCACGGATTTTGGAATCCCAAACTTGAACATTATGGAATCAAAATAGATAGCCAAAAAACAAAACCTAAAATTCGTTTTGGAATTCCAAACACAATAGACTATAAAACTGAGTTTGAGCATTGTAAAGTGTAAACATCAAACTTGTTACACATGCCAACAAACACATCTAAATAGACAGTCACAAACACAAATCTAGATATCATTTTGGAATTCCAAACAACGTAGGCTAGAAAATTTGAGCTTGAGCATTGTAAAAATCACAAAAAGAAAGCCTACGCAAAAAACCCTTCAGTAGTGGTAACAGTATAACCCCCTAGATTTTATAGGAGATAACAGTACAACCCTTCATATCAAAATATCAAATTGACAATATTTATAAAAGTGGTAAAATTATTTATCTATACATATATATCTATATTTTTTGAAAGAAATGATATATAATAAAAATCTCACGGTCCGGATCGGTTAATCCGCAGTTTCAAAATCAAAATCTGTGTCCAGACCACGAGTCACGATTTTTTATTTTTTGAATCCGTGTCCGGACCATTAATCCACGGTTAAAATCCAAAACGTGCGGATCGGTTTGGTCCGGACCGGATTCACGATTCACCGTTTTTTTTTTAACAGCCCTATTTATAGACCATCATCGATGCTCAAAGATATTATATAAATTCCTTTCAAAACAAAAATGTGAAAAAAAAGATAATAAAAAGGAGGTTTAATTTCAAATTTATGTATATACTTTTTGTAAATCTAGTGTTTGCATATGAATTCATTAAGTAACACTTCAATTCCGGTTGACCCGGGGTTGAACAAGTGGCTTGCCCACCGGCGGCCGCCCCCTTCTCCGGTTCGCTCACCATTTCAGTTTTCAGGACATTGTTGTGTAATCATTGAATACATGCATAAAATCTCAACTCCACTTCTAAGGTAAATCTCCTTCCAAAAAAATGTTCCAAGGGTAAATTGAAAAGCACGAGAAAATAAAAAGGTTTACCGAAGGCCATGTCCGAACTCCATAAAGCCATAATCCATTAATCTTTTGTTTCCATCTTGATAAAATTGAAGCAGGTGCTTCCGGAGGGGAGGAAGATGTGAGCTCAATGACTGTAGGTGATTGATCTTGATTTCTCTCGAAAGCATCGTCACCGTACAGATCATCAGATAGTGAATCCGCAAGGGTAATGCCACGGGAAGCAACTCTAGAACTGTGTATGAGATGGATACTAAAATTATGGAAGCAGAATTGACTGACAGCTACTTCAATGGAAAACAGTAAGTACTTAAAAAGATGTTTAGCTATAAAGCATAAATCAACCTAATTCTTTCAGCTATGTAAGGAACTGCAGTTTGGTAAACCATGAACAAAGCACGTCTTGCAGGTGTTGGAGGAAGTCCGTATGGTCCAGCAACCTGTACAATAAAACAATGGATACAAGAACTGGTACATATATCCCTTATCAATCAGCAACTACTAACAAAAGTTGTGGAGAAATTTCCGTGAAGCTACCAACAGAAAAAATAATCAGGTCAAAATAATGTAAACTAGAGACTAAAGGTAGGTAGCAAAATGAAGTAAGTTTTCTGCGTCGAAGGATAATAGTAGTAGTCAGTATACCACAATGTGTTGCTGAACGTAAAGGAACAGAAACATGATAATCAGGTCAAAATAATGTAAAAAAGAGACTAGAGCTAGGTAGCAAAGTGGAGTAAGTTTTCTTCGTCTGAGGGTGACAACAGTAACCGTATACGACAATATGTTGCTGAACATAAAGGAACAACACTTTTCCTTAGACATTATCCTAAATTTTTAACCTACACAGCTAAATATTCTACATAAAAGCCAAGCAACAATACTTAGTTAACTTGAAAACCCAGTAAAGGAATGACCAAGGAAAAAGGCTATAACCTGAATGATGTCGCAATATTCCTCCCCAAGTGTTTGCTGCCCCGAACCTGTTGTTAGTACATAATAAAGCATTTGACCCAGAAGTTTTGTCTGCAAAAGAATAAGACACAGACAAAGTTTGAGAATTGACACCCACTACAGTATCTATTCATCTGGATATAAAATTAGTAGTGTCATATATTCATCTGGATATAAAATTAAAATTATAACTTGTGCATAGGGATGCAGATGAGCTGAGTGTGTTGAGTAGTGAGTTTTCCAAGCCTGCTTGAAAACTTAACGTGCTTCAAGAATGCGTCCAATAATTAGTTGTTCATATTCTACCAAACACAAATGAGCTAATGTTGAGCCTATCATGACTGAGCTCAACCATCTTGACTTTTTTAAACTTTTTTCTTTTCTCCAGTACAAAGTAATCGAGCTAAATATTAAGCTGCAGTATAATTCCCCTTGGAAACTCAACGAACTTAAAAACCATGTGCGGGCTCGGTTTTTTTATCCATATGAAAAAAGCTCCTCAACGACCCCAACAAGAGTCAAGTTTGAGTAGGTTGGTTTGTTTTACAGCACTACTTGTGCATTTCCTAAGCTACTTGTGCATCTCCTAAGCTACTTGTGCATCTCCTAAATAGCTGATGCTAAAATTCCAACGACATAAATCTCTTAAATCCTTCTGCCAGAAATTAAATCCATAAAACTAATGTCTATTTGTTTGAGAAAACTGTTAGAACAAAAACAATCAAAATTAATGAGTTTGGGAGGGGACTAACCTCACTCTGATATGCTACAGCAACTCGAGTACCTTAAAAATAAGAGGAAAGCACAATTGGAGTTAAAATTCATTTGAAGCAACAAATAACACAAAACAGAGAGGGATTGAAATGAGGAAAAATTGAAGCCCTAAATACAGAGTTGGAGTAGAAGAAGACCAAATAAGTGGCGAAAGGCGTCGCGACAGGCATCGTAGACGAAGGAGGCGTACTGCTCGTCCTTCTCAGCTGCTCTCATTATCTCCGGCTGCGCCGCCGTTGGGAACCGCCTCACACCACCGCCTTGTTGGTCGGCGCTCCTGGAACTTGATAGCTCCTCGCTGCCATTGCCACTGGCATCACCTGAGCTTGACGGCTCTTTCCATGCCATCCCCATCGTTGTTCCCAACACTCTTCTCTCTCTCTCTCTCTCTCTACTCGTTGCTACAAAATTCTTCCAAATATCCCACACGCCGGCTCTCAATATTCAGACTGCATCGTGCTCTGGAGATTTTCTGGAGGATTTTAGTGGTCTGAGATGTATTTCAAAAATAGTTTTGTGCTCGTGCTACCATTTACGTTCACGCGAATTATATGACTTATGCGATTTATGCTCTAATATGTCTATTAAAAATCCGCTACACATCCGGAACGGCACGAACGTTCACAAGAATAAATATGTAGAGTAGCCAGGTTTGGGCAGAAGTAGGTGATTTTAGGCTTTCTTTGCCCCATCCCGAGAGCTTGTTGGGCTTACCCGCCCAGCCCTGCTACTACCCATGTGTGTAATATTTCATGTGTTGTACACGTTGCTATGTAATCCTTTAAAATATTCTACACGTAGTGCTCTCGAGGATTTTATTAATTTGGAATGTGTTTCAAACATACTTTCATGCTCGTGCTCCCATTTGTGCAGGCTCACAAGAATTATGTGATTTAGGTTCTACTCCGTCTAAGTCCAACAAAAAACCACTACACATTCGGAATGGCTCGGTTCAAAGGAAGAAATATGTGGAGTTGCCAGGTTGGGGCACAAGTAGGCAACTTTAGGCCCTATTTGCCTAACTTTTTTCCAACTTTTGGCGTAATTTTTTTTGATGTTTTCTCTTAATTGTTTTTGGATTAGATTATAGTTTTACATCACATTGTTCGGCTTAAAGAGAAGAATGACGAAGTATAAAAATATAGAATAAAGTTGCAATTTTTTTTATATAATAATACGAATTAAAGACTCATTTGGTAAGTTTTGGTTGTCTTATATAATTTTTTTTCAACTTCGATCGTTGTACTTATATTTTTCCGTTTCCTGTCAACGAGATGAATGATACGTAAAAATTCGTTCTGATTTGAATATAATAAAAAATAGTAGAGAACAATAAAAGAGACGGTATATAACAAAAGATAGGCCAAAAGTAAGACTCAACTACGGTTTTGTTTATTTGGTCTTGTTGATGTTAATGAAAGGTGAACCCGCACCAGGGAAATGATTTAACATATGTGTCATTTATGTAGAGGCAACACTAAATTTGGATAGTTGATTTTGTGAAATAATGAGATATGAAAGCCATGTTTTAAGCAATTTACACAAGAATAAAGAAAAGATAAGAAAGATCCGGCTGCGATTAAGTTTGGGTCTTGTTGATTAACCTTTGAAGTGATCCAGCGGGGCGATTTACAGGAGTTAAAAAGTTGAGGCGGAGCCGCGGAGTTTGAATATTAATACTACAACAGAGGTAGAGAGTTAAAAAGTGGTGTGGAGATTTCACAAGTAGTTTATCGACGAAGAGGGTGAAATATATGTATAAATACTAGCAGATTTACCCATGCCCAAATACACTCCCCAACCGTAATCTAACATTGTCTCCCAACCCGTGTCTGCATAGTGTTCAACAAAATCTAGATCTTTCCCAGCACATCTATATATGTTCCAAATTCACTATCAAAGTTCATGTTAATCGAAAACTTGCTGGTTGGAAGGTGGACTCTCTTTTTTCTTCTATAGGACGTGCTATGTTGTTGGAATCTGTCTCATCTACCATTCCTAATTATTTGATGCAAACTTCAGCCCTACCCTCGCGTAATTATTTGTATAATCATAGCTTTAATGATTGGGCCAGCAATAAAAAGGCTTTCCATGTTTCGCGTAGCAGTGTTAAAACCAGGGATAGTATTCCTGAAAGCATTAAATGGGTGGTGGCATGACTGGTGGTGTGGCATGAGTCATGACTACCTTAGCTGAGATTTCTTTCTGAATTTTATAGAGTTGGATTAAATTTAGTGAATATGGTTCTGTTGGCTATGAAGTTTTGCTACTTTTCAAATGTCTTTGTACATGTTGGTTTGTACGTACGTGAGGAGTGAGATCTTAATGTAATTCACTTTCATGGGTAGGCACGCTGATTAAATGTTTTGAATTATCGATTTAGTTTTTGCAAACAATTCTATGTAATTTCGGTCGGGTGAGATTGCATTAGACGGAACAGACAATGATGAGACTTGGGAGCAGTGCGGTAGTGCTGTATGGTTGGTTAAATGTGTTAGATTGAATTTCGTTAGTAAGTACCTTCAGGCATGAGGAATGGAGCAAAGTGCAAGTATAATAAAACCGTGAAAAAAAAAATGATCTTTTAAAATATTGATGACAACCTTATCAAATGATGCCACTTGGCATTATCACATCCCTTCTAACTAATCCACCCTTTTCTTAAGTATGTACTAATTTAGATGAGAGTTAAAAATTCCATAAAAGATTCTCGGTCTAAATTTATGAATTCAACCAGTTTTGGGTTGATTGACACCACTCTGTAGTATATTTATAGCTACAGTGTCCGATGGCTCCTTGGAAGCCATAGTGCTCGAAACCATTTAAAAGTTTACGTTGGGACGTCCATTCATTATTGATCATGTTCTTTGGCCAACATTATGTGGTGGGATGTGACCAAAGAAAATTGACCAAAATTTTCTCATGACTGGAGAATTCCATACACAATAATGGTGATAATTTTCTACTCGTGGTGATAATTTTTGTTTAATAGATATTTTCGGTTTGAGATCTTATACATGTTTACACGAGACAATCGATATGACAAATGACAATTTTTGTTGATAAACGGGTGTTCAGGTCAACTTTAATGCACGTCGACTAATTTTGAGGCTTTGAAGACAGGGTAAATCTATAATGGTCCCAAGATTTAAAACACTTGATCTTTGTAAAATTCGACCTTGTGAACTCTTGACAGTGAGCCCTTCAATTAATGTCTCACGGCACCCGTCAATATATTGGTGCAAAAACAATGGTTTGATTGCAAAGACAATTCTCATGATGAATTGGATTCGAGCCGATCGAGTTTGATTTTCTCGCAGGCTCTCACTCTCACGTGGGGCAACACAGAGCTCAATCAACAGAGAGAAAAGCAACATGGTTAATTTCAGTAGTTAATCAACTTGGGTGCGAGGCCCAGGTTCTTTACGTCGTTGTCTAAGTGCCCAGAAAGACCACTCAGAATTTATCCGAATGTGAAAATCAATGGCTCAGATTCACTCTAAGTGAGTCGGGTCATTGTTTTTCAAATTCAGGATGTATTTTCTGGGTATGTAGCGGTGCTGTTTTGAGTTTTTGTTTTTCTTCATTATTGGAAGAGGACAATTCTTTAGTTGTGTACTAGCCAATTAGTTTGGGGAACAAGTACAAAATGCCCTCCAATAGCTTGCTTCCTTCCATTTTCTTATGGCTGCTTGATTTTGTTGTTTCATCATGCGTTAAAAGACTTTTCAGCATCTTTGATTTGTTACCGTTCTATCTCGATCACATCGCTATTGTGCTATTGTAGTCCCCTCTGTCTTTGGATGGAACCCATCATCTATCGGTCCACTAGACTTGTATTTTTCCATGAAGACTTATAGAAATTTCGCCACCATGTCGGAGAAGATAGCCATCATGCACCTTTGAAAGGTCGCAGGTGCATTGCACATGGTGGCTTTGAATCCGTTGGGCAGTCTTCTTGGTATCGTCTCCTTACCAAGAAATGAGGGTTTTCTATGGAGTATTTGGCAAGACGCTGGATGGGGATTGCCTTAATTAATTTCGATTTAACTTGAAAATTATTCTTTAATGCAACTTTCGTTTTTCTTATTTGTCTACTCTTCTCCAGCATGTGAAATTAAGTTAGTTTGCTTCAAGGTGGTCTATTGGTTTGGAAACTGTATTTGCAACAAAGTTATTACATACTGATTTTTGTTTTTTTGATAGTAAAATTATCGTCCGTGCTACCTGATGGATAAAGTCTATAAAAGCAAGGGAACGGGGGGCGTGCCCCGCACTAGATATTGTGCACCGTGTTGCGTAGTGTATCAGCAGTCCAATAGTGTATTCGATGGTTCGGATTTAAAATAGAACTCTTCCATATAAAAGTTTTAAATTAAATCCGAATTGTTGAATACATCATTGGACGACTCAGATGTGCGCAACACGGTACACAGCACCTACTGCGCAGCACCCACGGATCCCAAAGCAAGTTGATACCAAGACGTTGGATGCGTTGATGGCGAATAAGTTTGAAGTCTCCCACTATTAGTTGTATTCGATAGGGTTGTTCAAAAAAACCTAACCGATCCGCACATTTTGGATTTTAACCGTGGATTAATGATCCGGACACGGATTCATAAAACAAAAAACCGTGACTCGCGGTCTGGACACAGATTTTGATTTTGAAACCGTGAATTAACCGATCCGGACCGTGAGATTTTTTTTAATATACATAATGTTTTAAAAATAAATAAATATAGATGTGTTTGTTGACATGTTTAACAAGTTTGATGTTTACACTTTACAGTTTACAATGCTCAAGCTCACATTTATAGCCTACTGTGTCTGGAATTGCAAAATGGATTTTGGATTTTATTTTTTGGCTATCTATTTTGATTCCATAATGTTCAAGTTTAGATTTGTTCAACTAATTTGTTTGAATGTTTAATAAGCTTTCATTATTTATTTCCAGTAACTGCTCTTTCTTTGTTTTTCTTGATGTTTTATATTCTTATCTACTAATTGTACTATTGAAGTGTTTGTTTCTTGAGTATGGGTTTTGAATGAATTGATGATTTTTTTTAGAATAAGTTGAAAACCCATGGACAAATTCAGAACCGATCCGTGACTCGCGGATTGGATTGGAACCGAACCGTGAGACTTTTGGATCGGACACGGATTTTATTTTCAAAAAACCGTGACTCGCGGATTAGGATTGGATTCATGCTAATCCGGAACAATCCGGACCGTGAGCACCCCTGGTATTTGAGGACTTTTGGGAAGACCAAGTGTATAATGAGTACTTCTAGTCTTCTAGACACTATATTAAAAATTTACACTACTACAAAAATGGTTAAGGATAACACACCAAAAAATTGAAACAATGACAGTTTTTGTAAAACTGTCATCGAAAATATGAGGGTAAAGTTTTGATGTTAGTCTATCCTAAAACCTGTCATCTTTGCGATATAAGATGACAGTTTAGAATAAAAGTGAAATTATTATCTCTTTCTTTAAGGTTAGTTTTTGCTTAAAATTGACATTAAAAGTTTGAACTTATGTAACTGACATTGAAAGTCTGAATTTTTTATGACGCTTTATAAATTATACTTTCAATGTCTAAGATGACAGTTTAATCCAAAACTGACATTAAAAGTGCGCAGCTTAATTTTTTTTGAAAATATAGTATAAATATTTTTGTTGGTCTTTTGTTAACAACAAGTGTGCTAGATCAGTTGGTATCAAGCGCGCGCGAGGAACTCAAGGTCTTGAGTCCGAGTCCTGGGGCAAGCAAATATTTGCTCGCCACACAAGTGCTACGTAGGCACCACACAACCGCCACGGGGGCGCAACGTGAGCTCCACTGGGCGGCCATGCGAGAGGCATGTGTTCGAACTAGAATTTTTTTATTTTTTTTAATGGAGGATAGATAAGATGACAGTTTAAAACTATCATCTTTTATTCCAACACTGTCATCTTATATGTTTCAATGATATTTTTTTTTACTGTCATAACAAATCTAGATTTTTAATGTCACCTCCAAAGATGACACTTTTTGACTGTCATGGTTTAATGTTTTTCTAGTAGTGTTAGCCTTGTGAAGGAAAAATATTCTGCAAAGAAATAGGCATTTCATTTTATGACGCCGTTTAATCTACATATCCCGTGGTATGTGAATTCAGGATTTTCTGATAAGCCTTCCACCATCAGGAAATAGCGATGTACGATTATCGGATTTAAATACTTGCTTGGGTGGTGGTTGATCAAAAGCTTTCATTTCTTGGCTTAGTTGATCTCTCATGGCACTCGGCCAGTAATATATATTGTTGATGAAACAAAAGGTTTATAGAGATATCTCACGAATTGGAATCGATCGAGCCAGTAATACTAGTAACTTTTTTACGGATTTTACATGGAAAGTCATTTGAATCTCTAACAGGTGGATCAATGATTAACATTCTTGTGCCTACTCCCTCTTGATTTGTACTTTTCATTTTGCCAAGCCAAAAGCGCGGGTGGAATTGAACCGACCTAGAACAATTGGATTAAAGCCATAGCTTTTTTTTTTTTTGAAAGGCAATTAAAGCCATAGCTTACACCGCCGAGGAGGAAATATTGATCTATTACCACATGGCAGACTCCGTCACCACGGTCCCACCAAATTTGAAGCTAAAATGGAACTCCCTCTGAAAAATCCTAGATCGCCTAGGTTTAATAATTTGCTAGGTTTTACCGCTATTCATGAAACCCTAATTGAATATTTGATAATTAAAAAAGTCAATCAATCAATCAACGGAAAGCAGGGCTTTAAGCAAGGAAACAGGGAGGAATTGGTCTAGTGGTAAGGGATGAATATGGGCGGTTCGTGATGGCTAGGGCTGGTCCGGTTGTGGCGGCAGGGAGTGCGTTGGTGGTAGAAGCCCTGGCGCTCCGTGAGGCTATAGATCTTGCCTCTAAGCAAGGCTTCGGGACTATCATCTTCGAGGGAGATTCAAAAGTGCTAGTGGACATGGTTAATGGTTCTACACAGGCGAGTCATGAAGTGGAGGTGATAGTTCAAGACATAAAGGCTTTGCGAGAAAGGTTGGATTCAAGTTCGGTTCATTTCATCAAGCGTGGCGCATGTCCTCGGTCAGAGGGGGACTAAGGAAGAGAGTTGGCAAGAGTGGAAAGAGTTTCCACCTGGTTGGCTTTGGGATTCCTTGATGTTTAAGGGGAATGCCCCGTTTTGATTTATGTGTATCGTTTGCATTTATCTATGAATGGAATATCGCTTTTGTCAAAAAAAAATCAACGGAAAGTAGATAATCGAAGAACACCAAATATACGTGGAAAATCCTTAATGGGTAAAAAACCACGGGAAGGAATCAATCCACTATAAACTCATTGTGTAGTTACAAGTAATCTTACCCTACGATTTGAATCGCTCTAAGATATACGTGCCGAATCCTCGTACACCACACCCAGTGATTGATTGCCGCGTGCCTTGAATCACTCAAGCCTTCCGAATAATCCCAGAAATCCACTGGAAGATCAACTTTATAACTTGAATCAATTGTTGAAGAAAAGTTCTTTAAGTGATTGAATGTGAGGCTCAATAGTTCATCATGTATGAAATACTCCAAGATACAAACAAAGGCGCTGCTCTTTGTTGTAAAATCCCCAATGATCAAAATCGCAGCCCCTTTTCCTTTAAACCATTCTGATCCGTCATCTCTTTTACTGCCTTTCCTATTCCTTATAAAGAGACAGCCAATATCTCCTTCCTTCTCAAGGAAGAATTTTCATATAGTAATAACACCTTTCCAAGATAAATGATTTGGCCCAAACTTTCCAATATCTTGCAAACCCTTCCAAATATTGGAACCCATCAAAATTAATGCCATGCACTTTGATTTACTATACACACTCACGGTCACCGTCCCTCATAACACGACACATTTAATTCCTTCGACAACCCCAAACAGACACTCTATAAATGTATAAAGAAAAATAAATTACAACTCACTATAAATATGTGTTTTGTCAGACGAAATTGCCAACACAACGAAACTCCGGAATTTAGTCCTTACACCCTCTTCCAACCATCTGGTCCCAAGGATTGACCTCAAGACCGGTGAGAGAGGAGCAACTTTAGGTCCACTGTTCCAACCACTTGAACTACCACCTCGGTTATAACTCCCAATAGATTCACCAGTGAATGTTCGGCACAATCATTACCATAGGAATAAATTCAATTCTCATGTCTGCTATGTACGCACATGAATTATTGACGAATCTAGTATGTGGTCGCATTTTGATAAGGTTTATAGTTCTTCATCGCGCCCAGACCACCACGCAACGATTTGAGCGTATCTTGACTAATTTTAAAACTCTTAAATTAGCGATCGGACAAACTTCCAATGAACCCAAGGTTTGAAATGCTCGGTCTTTATAAAGTTCGACCTTGTGATCGACCTCTTGACATATATTGAGCTCTTTAGTCAATGTCTCATGTCACTCAACCAGTAATATTGGGGTGCAGAAACAATTAGTAAAGATTTGCATGATTACAAATTCTTACCATGGGAATAAATTAAATTCACATGTCTTCCTATGTACATGAATTATGGACGAATCTAATAAGTGCTTCCATTTCGATTACGGTTTTTAGTTCTTAATTTGTTCATTTGCTCACAAACAAAATTCAGAAATAAATTATACATTATCTTTTTTTTTAATTTTATAACGGAGATGGTTTTCAGAAAAAATGTCCCACGTGGCATTTTAAATGATTGATCGGATTGAAATGGTGTTGTAGGGAATATTAATATTTATTTTCCCAAATTGAGTGAAACCTGGGAAAGGCAGTGCAGTATATATATAGTTCTTAATCTTTCACACCAGTGAATTGGAGCTAAGTTGGAACTTCCTCTTCAAACCATCTGGTCCCAAGGATCGACCTCAAGACCGGTGAGAGAGGAGCAACTTTAGGTCCACCGTCCACTGTCGTCGGTTATAACTCCCTCTTGATTCACACCAGTGAATGTTCGGCACAATCCTTACCATAGGAATTATTGATGAATCTAATTTTTGGTTCGCATTTCGATTTAGGTTTATAGTTCTTAGGGGGTGTTCCGCTAATTTTGGTTTTTTGGTTTTTTGACTTTTTTATGTGAGAGCTCGAAAAACGCGTAGCTTTTTGTAGTTTTTTATGTGATGTATTGTGAGGGCATGACCTGTCTCGAAAAGCGTAATAAGCTGACTTTTGGTTTTTTGAGTTAGAGGAACGGGGCCTATAATCTTTCAAGTACATGGTCATGTTCCAGACCACCATACAACTTATGGGTTATGTACAATGATTAAATAATTGTGGGGTCTGTTATGTAATTAAATATTTCCGAATTGGGGAATTTTAAATAATCAATGATTTAGTCACAGGAGTACATATATATGAAGCATAAAATTCCACCAATCATGGAATCAGTTAATACTTTGTATAAAATATTCTGCAAATAGTTTATTCCACCACATGAAGTTGACGTTGGGCCCTTCATTATTGATGTTCATTCTGTAGCCAACATTATGTACGTGGTGGGATGTGACAAAAGATAAGCTTGGCCAAAATTTTCTCACTAGAGAATTCCAGAACACAATAATGGTGAATTTTGTTTCAATTCCCTTTCAAAAGATTCGGTATTTTTCTACTCGTGGTGAGAATTTTTGTTTTATTATTTTCGTTTTGAGGTCTTTTATATGTTTACATGAAAAAATGAATTTTGTTTTTTAATTTTATAAATGGGTGTTTGGGTCGACTTGAAACTCTTAAGTTAGCGCACGGGATTGCTGACGTAGCCTCCTCACGAAGCGCACGGGATACGATGTCATTGCTGACGTAGTCTTCATTCGACATTTCGGCTTCCTGGAAATGTATTTGTCCGACTATTAATGTATTTTAATGTAATTGTAGATTACCATGGAAATAATGATAAATTTTTTGTGGTTCTTATCCATCGACCTTTCCACACACCCAATGCGCGCTCCACACAATGAGCGAGGAGTGAGCCTTGTTTTGAATCTTTCCTTCGGATCACATACAGGCCTCCTCCTGCGTCTGAAGTTATCTTGGTGGTACATATAACGCTTGTATGGCACCATGTACCCCTTCGCATTTGGATACCCCGCATCGACGCTAATAAAAAAAATCCAGTCCAACATATTTATGAGTAAATTTTCCTGGGCCAGGAGGGAGCAACATGACATTTCAAATGGCAGATTATTAGAACTCTGTTGACTATGAAAGGAAAAGCAAGTTTCACTGCCAAGCTTGTGAAAAAAGATGGCCACACTTTTCAGTGGGATGGTGGGGCATGTGTGGAAAGAAGCCAATTCATTTACCTCGTTGTCAGGATTAGGGGTGTTCACGGATCGGATCCGATCCGCTCAGAGCGGATTATGGCTTTTAAGATCCGGAATCATCCATAAGTGACATACGAATGGATCGAATCGGTTACGGATCGTATCGGTTCGGGCGGATTTGATAGATTAAAGAAGGATTATTGGGCGGATTGAGCGGATCGAGCGGATCCGATCTGATCCAAACTGGATCCGGAACCGCCAGATAAGAAATTCTCGATCCGGAACCGAACCGAACATTCACGGATGTGTTAACGGACGGATCGGATTGAGCGGATTGAGCGGATCGGATGATCCGATGGACAGCCCTAGTCAGGATGCACATGGGACTGCACAGGAAAACCAAAAAGAAGGCTGTCCGCAAGTACTCCAATCATGCATTGTCCATGGAGTTAAATGACAACGAGTTGTATCGAGTAATTGGGTTCATGGAGTTAAATTGGCTCTTCAATTGGTCTGCCAAAGTAATCAGGTTGATTGAGCTGAATATCTTATAAAACCATATGTGACTTGTGTCCTTCTAAAA